>VZRS01001948.1:678902-863807 GCA_013398055.1 Ifrita kowaldi
ATAAACATTGCAGCCTCAAAAAAGCAAACAAACCAAAAAAAGAAACCAACCAAAAACCTTCCAAACAAAATAGTGTCCACACCCCCCCGACCCCCCCCAAATAAACCCCAAACCCAAAACAACAAACCCCAAACCAACAAATAAACAAAACCGCATATGTGACTAGGGAGTTTTAAACCCAAATGAATTGTGGAACTTGCCTTGAAGGCCACAGAATAAGGCTTGCTCTGTGTGTGATTTGGCAGAAGAGGGAAAAGCTGGCATCCACTTGGCTTTTAGCCATGTCTTCCTATTGTCTCAGTGCCTAGCTAAAAAGTGTTGCCAGCTTGGTTTGGAGCTTTGAGACAAGCTATCCCCTGTCTGTTTCTGGCTGCTACCTCCTTCAAGAGGCAGTGACTGCATGAGCTCTCCTAGGTTGTTTGCCCAGTAAAAGAGACCAATTAAACCACCTTTGGTAGAACCATGTAATCCATGTGGGAGGCTGTTAGCTTCCTGAGAAGCCCAGACTACATTGCAAGCATTCGCATGACTGTTCACATTGCCTGGTAGCCATCAAGTTGCTTCACCTCACCCGGCCCCAGATTATCCGGTCTCACAATCCATCAAATGATATTAATCTGCTTTACTGGGGAATGAAGAATTATATGATTCTGGATACTTGATGAAACATTATTCTCCAGATGCAAAGACTGACTACAGCACTGATTTTTCCCAGCCTCTTTCTTCCCCTGTGGTTTGAAAACTGCAGGTCAGATATTGCTCTCAGCTACACCCAGGCAATTCCAACCAATTTCAGGCACAGGCAGGACAAAAGTCTGCATATGCAGGGCTCATTCTAACATCACCACAATTTGTATATGTATGTACGTGGAGGGCACGGGGGTGGCACACAGCAGCCACTCTCCGGCAGCAATAGTACCTACCCAGTGGGGTGCAAGAGGGAGAAATGAAGAGTCATTTTCCCAGTGGAAACTGCAGTGAGAATTTTAAGCAGGGAGAATGTAATTACCTGAAATGGAATCGTACATTATACCCATCACACCATTCCACATAAAAATTTAAAGCATGATTTGCAACTGAGGAAGCTGAGGTGAATTTCTGAGTTTCATTAATTTGGTTCCTCCTTTTTAGCACAGTGCTGCTGATGAGAGGCAGATTCACCTGCATAGAGAGACAGTGCCACCTTCTCTGTGCTCTTATCTGGAGGAAGAATTTAGGAGTTGTGTTGTGCCTTCTTCTGAAAGGACCTCAGCTACAGATCTTCCATCATAGTCTTTGTACTGCTTTCACCCCACACAGCTATTTTATCTATACCTTAATGGATGCATATATGTAACTAAACCACAGTCCCTAGCTCTACATGGCACTGGATACCTCAAAATCCCTAAGGCTCTTATGCTTTTAGTTAATCCCTCCTGAGGCACAGTGACAAGTTTAAAGCCAAGAACTGAGGCTCAGAAAAACTGAGAGTAGAATTCATCTCACCTAACCTGAGAAGTCTGAAATGTAGGTGTGTGCATCTAAGCTAGGAAACAAGGTTTTTCTGTAAGAGACATTAGACAAAAAGAAGGACTTACAGGGCTGAACTGTTCTCAGTGCCTGGTTTAGGATGGAATTGATCATTCCCTGGAAATGCCTGCTTGCTTTCTTTGTCTATAAGGAAAGATTAGATAAAAACCCTGTTATTTATACCTATGCAGTCTAAAAAAAAATCCATAGGAGAATAGGGAACTGAAAGAACATCTTCTAACTCATATACAGATTTCTTGAGTGGAGAGCCAAGACCTTATTCCTGAAATAATTATAACAAAATCTCAAAAATATAGTCCTGCTAGTAAAATTGTCTTCAGACCTTTACAGATGTGTCCCATGAGTGAGTGGGTAATTCTGTGTCATTTCCCACCACACTTTCAAAGAAACAGTGGGACTTACAGTGTGTTGCTGAGGCAGAGGAATATTGCCTCTGTAGCTTCAGTCAACAAAGTTTGCATATTAAAAAGATAAGACTGAATCACAGAGAATTTCCATCTGGCTAAACATGGGAATTGAGCTAGATTGATGAGTGCCCACAGACTTCTGGGTCACTCTAGTAGCTCCCTCATATGGCAGAGGGAATGATTTTATTTGTAATACATATCTAATTATGAAATAAACAGACACAATAACATCACAGTAACCAAAACCTTGGCATTATTTGACTGTGGCACCAATGACTAAAGAAGGAAAACTGCCTACACACATCTTCAGTATTGTCCTTGTTTGAGATAGTTTCATGGAGAATACTTGGCAACATTTTGGGATATCCATGACAAGCATGGAGAAGGAAAACTTAGGGGGAACAAATCTTCTAATGCCTACAAGAAGGTAACTGGGAAGACAACGCTAGGCTCTTTATTGAGGAGTAGGATGGGACAACAAAAAAAGAAGATTGTCATAAATAAATCAGGAGATATTCAAGTCAGACACAAGAGAAGACTTTTTCACAATGAGCATTGAAGCAATGTCCATCTCTGGAAGTTTTCAAGACCTGACTAAAGAAAGCTTTGATTAAGCTGATGCAACCTCACAGCTGAGCTGACTCCATTTTAAGCAGGAGGTTGGTCTAAAGACCTCCTGAGTTCCGAGTTCCCTTCCAAAACATATTATTCTGTGATAAAAATATTGTTTATGGACTGCTTCCCATCTGCTAACAAGGCATGTAAAGTGTAAATACATGTAGTTCTTAATGAAACTTTGTGTGGAATAGAGATCTACCACAGTGGCCTTCTCAGTTCTCTGTGTGATGATAGGACAATGGAGAGCAGAAATTCACATTATGTTTTGCAGTTTCTAGATCCTTAAGCAGCCCAAAAGTTTTTTCAGCCAGAGTAATGAAAACTAGCTTGAGAAATCTCTGCAGCGCATGAAAGACCAAAGAGGTGGCTGCTGTGGTGATGAGGGTAGCGGCTGTGACTTTTTGTCCCCAGTGCCTCAAGCTGCAGACAGCACAGTTTATAACAGAGGGATCTGACCCTAACTTTCCACACAGAAAGCTAGCAGTGTACTATGAAACAGCTTAGTCACCTTTACAAAGTGCTTTCAGTAAAAGCACTTTACTTTCCCCCTGTGGAACAATGCCCTATCTTGTAGTAAATACTAAAAATCCACCGAAACAAAACAGTCATGAATTCCATGAACATCCAGAATTTTAATTATTTTGGACCTACCCAGATACTGTGTGCTCCAAAAGTCACCCAATGTTTTCTTTGGTGACTTTTCTTCTATTTCATAGTCATCCCTGAAGGAAAGGAAATAATCTTTAATTTTTCTTATGTGCATCACTTTGCTGTCATGGGAAATTACAGGAATAGCTTGTCTGAAAAAGTGAAACAAGTTATGTCACCATTTGATAGGGAGCTGGATTCCTCAACCACAGGGTCACTGAACCCGGGTCCATGGGGTCTTTCACTCTTGCCAAGCCCAAACAAGCACAGACCTATCTTGTACCTGCAAAACAGCTACAAAAAGCTTTGAATCCATTGCTCTCTACAGATGGCTTTGCATTCCTACTCCTTCCAGTTTCATTAAGCTTTTTTATATTGAGGCTTAAATCACTTGACTGGCCAGCAGGAGTTCTGCAGGAAGTACAGAAGGCCCACTCACACTTCCTGGGGATTTTTTTTTTACCTGCTGTAATTGGAAAAAAAAAAAAGATCTACATTGTACTCTTTCTCAAGTTGTTCTTCCCTGCTTATAGGAGGAGAAAAATTCCTCTAGCAGAGAAAACACTGCAAACCTGAAGGACAAGTCATAAAGCCATTGAAATGGAAAATTAGAAAGCAGTATAAATAACCTCTTTGGAGGAAAATAGGTCTTCCCTGCTATAGTGAGCATGAATAAACAATAAATGATCATGTCAATAAGGAAAACATTTGCTAGGGAAGGTCTTCCCTCTTCAGTTACAAAGCTTCCATTCAGAGGCAGTGGAGCACAGGAAGAGAATTAACCTTGCTAGGTTCTTTGGATGTGTTAATCTCCTATGAGATATATTGCTACCTTCCTTCCACCCCTAAAATTATGGATAAGGTATCTAGTCTAATGATAAATATTTGATCCTGACAGATACAGTAGTAGGAAAGGTGATTTTACTTTTTCAAGACCACATAAAAGAGACTTGGAAGAGCAGGAGCTGTGTCTTGTCAATTTCTGTCCAAGATGCAGGGTGTCAACCAAGTTTGAGAACATGTCAACTCTTCAAACCACATTTCTTCAGAGCACCTGAAATTCTTAAATCATTCAACTTTGGTTAAGTGATCTGCCCATCTTAGAAGGAGTTTGAGAGTTCATACTCAAGCAATACCCAAGTGAACCAGATCAGCACATAAAAAAAAGGTTTAGCCTCTGTCGCATTTCTTTATATTCCCAAATGGTACAAGCTAGAGGAATTACTCTGGAGTTATGTTTGTTACACTTGAAATGACCACAACTTTCAGCTTTCGGGAATAAAACCTTAATTTTTTTTCTTCCTTTATTTTTGATTATTAATAATTAATATTTTTTCAGAAAAAAAGTTGCACAGAAAATAAATTATTTCGTTGGCTAAAAATATTTTATTTTGAACCTCCTTTTTCTGACCAAGAAAAGTAAAAAAGAAAGGGGGAAAACTGAAATGTTTTAAAAGTCAGTGAATACTATCAATACAAGGGAATATTGTGAACAAATATCTTCAAAATAAAAAAAAAACACTAGGACTAAGTTTCACAAAAAGAACCAAGCTGAGATGTCAAGAACATGGAAACTGTCTATTGTAAGGAGAGACTGAGAGGAAAAGAATGAAGAAATAAGATTCAAGAAATCCTACGGATGATGATGAGATGAGCAAATAATATAATGCCATATACAATCTTAATTTATTTATTTTAGAAACTCTTTCAGCCCAGCCAAATGCACAGCAGCATGCTCAGCAATATGGGCCACGCATACACAGGAAAACAAAGAAACAAAATATCCCCACATCCTGGGAAACATCAGCTCATAAATAAGCCTCTGGACTATGACTGATAAGAAATTCAGATTGGATCTCCTAAAATGGTTCATGTTGTTGAGGAATTGTGGGTAGTGCTGTTTGACCCCTGTTTATTAAAGGAAAATGATGAATTTTAGAAATTTAAGAAAAATTAAATGTGTTTCTTCTCATTCAGGCTCATTTCAGTCTGTATTTCTGGGCAATTAGGCATTCTAGATCTCTTTACCAGGATATGGAATTATGTCATTAATTTTTTAGCTACATCAATGAGTTTCATTTTTCAAAATGGCCCTGCTTTTAGTGAAGTCTAATGCTGTACTCAGGATTGATTCTATTTAACTTTGTGAAGGAAGTAGAAATACTTTTGGCATTCTTCCCCATCAGCTTCTACCTCAGTAAATACTGGGAGAATTAGACACAATGCTCTTGCCAAGATTTAAGCTTAATGGGAAACAATTGTTGTTGGTGATTAATACAAGATCTACATTTTCTCTTTAGGCCATCTGCAACCTATGCTAGGGTAGACTCCTGCTTCCTTTATCTATCCATAAAATATATTCTTTCTTTTTTTTTTTTTTAATGAAAGAAATCTGGGGTTCATGTATCTGACAGTTCCACTTGAGCAATGATAGATACAATTTACTCAGTCTGAAATATTATCAGCTGAGGGTGAAAAGTGTTAATTAACTATAAATTCTGGGAGAGAAACCCTTTTGCATTCTTTAGAAGCCTTGAGTGGATGGCCACAGGTTAGCTCCCATAAAACAGAGTTCCTCATCACCATCATTGCCATCATTGTCTGAATTTCTTCAAAAAGAAGAATAAGTACATGGAATATAAGATATTTCTGAAGATAATAATGAAAAATACAGCTTGTGAGATAGAGCATGAGGTCAGGCTTAAGGCTGTAATGAAAAGAGGCAATTTTCTCTGCTCATTACATGTCTTTCATGAAAGGGGCTTTATTCTCTGTTCCCATTTTTCTATTTATTTTTTCTCTCCACTTAGAATGATTCTTAGTATGAAAAGTGAAAATGCAAAACTTAATAATCCACAGCATTTTTTGGATCAGTGCAATGGCCTTTGCCACTGAATTTTTTGAGGGCTGAAATAGTCCCCTAGCTATTAATTTCCCTCCCCCACCTGCAGAGGCTTACTGGGATCTCAGAATTCCATACATCTCCTTCTACTCTGCTCTTAGAAAGAAAACTTTCCTCAGAGAACTTAACTATGCTACTGCAATGCCTCATCTGTCTTCTAATCTTTCAGGAGACCAGCTCAGTAGTCAGCAAAAATGAAGTACCATGCAATTAAATAAGGCTGTAACCACTCTATAGCTCAAAGAGATATGGCTGTTCTCATGCAATTATATAAACTGGGTTTAATTGAGCCAGACTGATTGATAGTCACAGAAAGAATGGGAAAAAAGGTGTCCAGTTTCCTTTCCACTCATGAGCACTGTCTGGAGTAGCTGGGATCCTTGTCTGACTGAAAAAAGAAGGACATGGGCTTTTATGTAGTTGTAGGTCTGACAAAGCCTATAAACACCCAGAAATCCTGGACTAGCAGTGACTGCATACTCAGGTTGACTCTAGGAGAAATCACGTACTTGAAATACACCATATTTCAATGGTACTACCCTCATCCTGAGGCATTTTGAAGAACTGAGTAACTAATGAGTTGAACATTGTCTTCAGCCACGAAGAATAGGCCTCTGACCTGCATTGGCAGCCCTAGGATGTAGGCTCGTTCACCTTGAAGGTAAGAACATAACTTTGGGGTAGATTTTGCAATTTCAGCACTTATTCTTCCACTCTAATTTGGATCAGGTGTGAGAGCTTGTTCACACTTGAACACTACTTGGGTAACAAACACCCATTCCTAAACACAGCAGCTTGGATCATAAATGACATCATAAACTTGACAAAGACAGCCAAATATTGCACTTTTTTACTTTCCAGAAGATGGTGGGAATTTGAAGGCAGAAGAATTACTTCAGTGGTTACATATCATTCCTTAGATTCTCTGTGTAAGGAGAGAACTGCTTGTTAAATCTGTGTATTTATTTATTAATGAAGCAACTTACACTAGCCTGAAATTGCTTCAGAGAAGTAGAGCTTAACAGATACATTATTTTCTTTGATGTAATCAGAATTTTGCTTTACATATTTATCAGAGACATTTTGCTGGAGCTGAAGTTCGGTATCTTTCTCTTCCTTCACTGCAACCCTGTAGATATCACAACAACCCCAACTATAACTGAGGCACATCTAGGACAGCATTTTTCCTGCACTAAAACGTACTTATTACTAAATATTATAGTAGAAGATAAGGGACAGAAATTCTGGGTTGGGAGTGTTTTCTCTCATTAAATGGGTTAGTTGCCTCAGCCGTCACATACTCTGTCCCCTAGAAGGGCCAAGCAGATGAAATTGTGGTTGTCTTGCCTTCGAGAGGGCTTGGACATAGCTGTCAGGGGGAGAGTTGTGCAGTATCATTGGTGCCTCTCTCATGATCCAAGGCTTCCAAATCGGAGTGTTAATTGAGGGAGATTCAGAACTCAAAGTCCTCCCCCTGCATGAAGTTTGAGGGAAGGGAAGTGAGGGAAGGGAATTGAGGGAAGGGAGTGCAGGGATGTTGCTAAAACACAGATCCTTGGCCCAGCCCGGGCTGCTCTTAACAAGACAGCTATCAGCAGGTCCAGCTCTCTGGTACAAGGCAAGTCACTGGCCTGAGGTACTGCTGAGAGCTGCTGCTCCTTCCCATTAGTGTGTGTAACCCTGTCAGATCACCCCCCTAAGGGGGAGGCTGTGTGGGTTTGCCGCTGAATCATGAACTGGGTTCAAGCATGATGTAGGTGGGGCAGTGGGAGGTTGGTCCCTCAAGGCAGGGAGCCATTGGGCTCTGCTGATCACCTTCATATTGTTCACGTGGGAAGCATAAAGACCAGAGTCCAAAAGTCCCTAAATTACTTGGCTTGTTGCAAGACATGGCATTTTCACTACTGCAGATGCTTTGCAGCCCTCCTTTCACAGTCTGGAATAGCTCCTGCCTCGAGTCCAGCAGAGGCTGACGTGAAGACGTCCATAGTACTGATCCCATGATGTACCTTAACTTGAAGGGAAATGAAGATAAGGCAGAAATAAATCTTAATCCATGTTGTATCTATCTAACTGCAGGTCTTACAGAACATTTTCATCTTGCTGCTTTCTTGGTGTGTGGAACCATGCACATTTACTCAGAGAGCACAGAAACTGTTTTGAGCACTAATCCTTAACTAACAGTTTATCACTAGGGAGTTCTCTGTGCTGTGAGAACACAGATGAGATGATGCTGGCAGTTATGCTGCCGTTACTCTATAAATGTGTATCTCTGTAACTTAGCTCAGGATGTAGCCCATTGTACTCAAAGGCACACAAATAAAGATGCACATGCACAAATCAGTAAGTCATCCAGGCATTCCTTGGGGAATTTAGTCTAAGTCTTACACATCATATAACTGAGATGGGAAGCAGATGCCTAATAATAGATTTGTATTCTAATACCATCTGCTCAGACCAAATCCCCACAACAAACTGTGTCTGTCCGCATGTCATACATTTCTGCAGTTTCAGCCTTTCCGAGGCTCCTTCTCCAGGTTGAAAGAATAAATCCCTGTCGTGTACACCCAAATCAAAGCATTAGGCCATCGGCCATCTGTTGTTTATTTGTGAGGTTATCTCATTTCTGCTGAGCCTCAGCATCCTGGCAGACAGTGTAAACTCAACCACACACCACTTCTCTCTCTTCTCACAGCAAGACATTAAAAATGTCCTGTTACATCAATTCAGCCAAAATATCTAAATGAAGAAGGGAAATCTCAACAGTGCTTTTATAATACAGACTTTTTATTTCCGTCAGACTAAAACAATTGATTATTTTTTAAATATCCTTACTGGGGCGTAATGACTGTGAAAGGCACTATCCCCTCAGTTCTCAAAACAGCAGACAGGCTCTTTCATATCCTGTACAAACACACAGTACTGCAAACTGCTTAGAAATGTATTTTCCTTTCTCCTGCTAATCAGAAAGGTTTGATGGCAGAGGGTTTGATCACAGCATTTCACCCTTACCTGTTTGGGAGAGGGTAAGCAGCTGTACAGATCAAGGGGTTGTGGAGGTCTGTAGGTACTCATAATGTACACTGGAGAGCAAATACTGCTGAGAGCTGCTTCTGATCAACACATCGTGCCCAACGCCCACAACTGGCCAGCTAAGATCAACCATTAACACCATCCTCTGTACAGTCATAAAGTTGATGGCCCCACATTTGGATTAGACAAGGATGCACCGAAGGCATTCAAGCTGGTCCTTCTGTTAGCTGAAGAAGGTGGGATGCTCCTTGGTTTCTATGGAATCATTTAATGGCAAGAATCTCCATAGCCCTAGGTTAGTTTGCTGATCAACAGCTAGGAAGCAACTGGGATTAATAAGAATCAGGTTTTTACAGACATCTTCTATATGATCACTGCAGGGATTAAAACTCTTTATACTAGAAGCGATTTTTTTTTCTCTTTTTTTTTAATTTCCCACAGACCAAAACAAGTAAATGTCTTGTTGTTTCTTTCTGTTCATGCACCTAAATAAGCAGTATCACTCTAGCCACTATTAATAAAGCACTAGAAAATTTTCAGTGACAAGAACTCAAGGTGGATGCTAAGGCTTGGCCCTCACATTGCTACTCCTGAGCATTCCTTTGCTGCCACTGCTCTTTGTGGAAGGGACTCCTCTGCGCTGTACATAGACCAGTTGCTCCAGTCAGCCCCATAGAATTCAGTGTAATGGGGCTGATTTATAGCACTGCCAGACTTGGGCCATCTCCATTTCCTCTGTTTTCACTCCTTCACTGCCCCCCCGCCGTTAGCAAGTTCGAAGCATGGGGATGTGGATGGTGCAAGCATGAGGGCAGGTGTGCTGAGCAGCACTGCTGCAGCCCCAGGGTAAGCAGCTAATGCCGGCAACTCCTGCTTTGAGTACTTAAACAAAATCATCAGTACCAAAAAGAGATTTCCCCACCAAACGGCTTCCGCTGCTACAAAATGTTAACTACCCACTAAGAAATCACTTCAACTGGTCTCTGGAGCCCTCAGTGCAAGGTCTAGTTTGTCAGGCATAGACCTGGTCTGTGCCAAGATTGCTTATCTGCATCAAGCCCATCCATGCCAACTCTTTGAGGGATGCATCCCTTTCTTGGGTCCACTGCAAAACCATCCCCATCCCTCTCTCTGAATCCGTTGGATAAGAAGAGCAAAGCACCATTTTCAAAGCACTTTTGACAGCATAGTTATTCAACATGTGTCTGACTGTCTAGGGTGAAGGTTTTCTTGATGATTGGCAGATAATTCACAGACATCTCTGTGGCCCATGGCTGTTGCTCTTAACTTAGGTGAGCCTGTTTTGCAGTGCTAGCCTGGAAAACTAACACTTTGCTGATGTTAGCAGAAGAATGGAGCTGTCCTATCAGGAGGACAGGCTGTATGGTCAGTCATGGTTGTTTTGAAAAGCGAAGGTGGAGTTTAGGCATGGGAAAGGAGCTGACATCCATTCTTGACCTGGAGCCTTTAATGGGTTCTAAAGCTAGCAGCTCCCTTAGCAATGTGTGGTTATGAAATGAAAGTCCTTGGTTAACCCACAAATCACAACGTGGCAGTCACCATAACCCTGGATCTTTGTTCTTGCTGTTCAGCAGCTCATTGGATTGTCCTCCCTGCCTCTGTCTGTTGCAGAGCTGTCACTCCCAGATACTGAAAGTGGATGTGATGATATCATCAATATCCAATAACTACTATCCAAAAAGTAAATTGTTCGTCATGAAAGTTACGCCCTAGAAAGAGCACTACTTTGGGCATTGTAACTAAGAGTAGAAAATCCTCCACGACACAGGAAATTTTTCTCAAAAACCTGCAGGAAAGCTATCTCACCCAATCCCTCTTGCCTTTTACTGCCCTGTATTCTAATAGTGTTGGATAATGAGGATTGGAGGTTTCTGTAACGTTTGCAGCAGGGAACAAGGAAAATCATGAGCAGTTCTGACACGTTGCCAGGAGTGGCTGCATGGCATGCTCTTTGCTTGGGAGCACAGCGTTTGCATCTCGTGATGTGATACCAGTGTCACAATGTTGTGACACTGCAAATTGCTCTGCTCTCCTTACACATATTTTTGTTATAGAGAAGCTTTCACCTTTGCTGCCTGATAAAATTGGTTAGGAATCCCTCAAGTTGCCAAGAAAATGAAGGAAACAAAAGAAAAAGTGCTTCACTGAGGCTTGAGAAACTACACAAAAATGAATAAGTGCAAGAAACCCTGACATGGAGTCAAAAGTCACATCTGTAGAAGACAACTGAACATTTAGCATTGTGACTGTATAGAGAAAGTTGATTGCAGGAGGTAAGTCACAGTAAACATAAAACAATATATCTAAGTCAATGTTATTTTAATTTTGTGTCCAGGTGACCAAAATTTTTTGATTTATTTGTAGTTAGATTTTATCTGAAAAAGGTTAATAATAAATCCAGTAACAAAAGCATCTGTGAAGATTTGGTAGTCAAGCAGCAATAAATAAAACGATTTTTTTAAGACCTAATGTTATTGTTTTGCATCCAAGAACAGAATAGGGTAAATATGGCTCGTGTTGAAACAACAGCAGAGGCAAAAGCTATGAAAACAGGAAATCATCTCTAAACTGAATGCCTCTCATTTCAGCTCTTTTGGCTATATGAAGCACAAAGCTTTTCTCATTCACAAATATCGCAGCAATTTTGTTTTGTAACTGCACTGCTTTTTTTTTTTAAAGAAAACCATCTGACTTCTTAAGGATGATATTAGATTCAATAATACAACAGGAATGCACCTATTTTCTTTGCACATTTACTCAAGTATCTTCTTGTCGAAATGATGCCACTTCCTGATTTTTTTTTCTCTAGCAGAAGCAAACCACGTATATAGTAAATACAAAGAAGATAATTTCTCTGCACATTAAAGACTAATGTCCTAATTCTAAGTGGGTTTTAAACCTCTCAACCATGTTGTCTCCTTAGTTATCCGTATGCATAGTAGACTTATAGAGTTTTTGTAGTTTTTCGGGATCAGGGTATATATCAAGAGTTATAGCAGTACTTGCCTAAATTGGAGTCCAAAGCTTTGATGTTAAAATGCTAGTTAAAATGCTTGAAATTTTCATCATAATTAACTCATCATAAATAACACTGACATGAAATGCTAGTTGGTTTTGTAGGCTTAAATTCTCCATGTATTTCAGAAACAAGTTAGCAGTAATTTATATTAAGATGCCAGACCATTCTCCCAGCAGTCAGTGGAGCAGTGTGAGATTTGTGACATGTTAACTGAGGTTCTAAGATGGGTTATCATTGGAGTTAAAAATTAAAGCAGCTTTCCATTTCTGCTCTGACTGTCGATGAAAAAGATGAGCTAGACCATCTCCTAAGAGAACATCGTAGAATGGAAGGAACTTGGGAAAGAAAAAACTGGTGGAGTGCTTAAGTAAGATGCGTGGTCATCTTTTGTAACAGACTCCCATTCTCTTTTTAAAGCTTTCAAGGAGCTCTCAATCACCTGTACCACAGATGTTTTTAGAAGAATTTATGAGTGCAGTTGAAACACCCTGCCATTCATCAAGAAAAACAGTGCTGACCATAAACTGTCATTTGAGTTAATAATAACGCTAATAAGCCTGAACAGCTTCTTTCATTCTCCAGCCCTTTGATCTTATCAAATGCATAAACCCTGTAAACTGCTTCAGCCTCCTGGGAGTAAATGAATGAAAAGCCATTTTCTGCTGTGAATTGTACCACAGATGCAGCCCCAGGTCTTCAGTAACAAAGCCAAGAGTGGAGCTAAGTGAACCACTCTGCCATCATTCAGTTAAACACAATCTCCAGTAATTGTCACGGCAGACAGCTACCAGGGAGAGAGTGTCTTGGCAGAGATTACTGGTAAAGGCAAGTTTTATCAAAACAGATGTCAAGTGTATGTACAAGGCACCGGTCCCCAGGTGTGCTACTCATCCTTTGAAAGGATATCTGAGTAAAAGTGCAGGAAGAGAATCCCAGTTCATTAGGAGAGACTGCCTACCTTGGATAACTTTGAAGAAGGAATGGGGAAAACAGGACGTTTCCACAGTGCAGACACAGCCATATAAGCCTCAAAACCGGCACTACATGCTTTGGGGGATTGATTTCCTTTCTTCGGATTGCAAGGATGGTTTTTTTTTCCTAAAAGTAAAACATTGTCTCAAACAATATCTTTCTTGGGTTCTTTGCCATTTAGAATTGTATAAAAATAAATAGAATGCATCTCCAAAATTTTTACACTATGGAATATGCAAAGCAAAATATCTTTTTCTGGACAAAAAATCTAATCCTTATGTAGCTATGTAACAATCTTGCCAATCGTCTAACCATCCACATAGTGTAATTCCCATTGGGAATGGGATAAACCAGAAAGCAAAAATCAAAGAACCTAAGTGCATTATTCATTCAGAAATACTGCAAGTTAGGTCTGTTGTTTGCAGCAACTTGTTCATCGTTCACACAGTTTTTTCACTCCTAATGAAAGTTTCCCCAGTGTTAACAGCAGCTAAGTATTTGTTAAGGCTAACCTCCCACTATTCCTCTCACTATTCCAGTGATCAAAAGAGGAAATCAGGTGACCGTTTGCACAAATAAACCTTTGCAAATTCCTAGAGGGACCTTAGATAAAAGAGAAGATGAAAGTTGTTCCTTGATATTTTTTCAAGGAACACTTCTAGGGAGCAGGCATCTCAAATACTGTCAGGATTTTGTGATGAACATGCCAATGATGAAGTTTGGGCTGTGAATAAGGACACAGAAGGAGGCACTCTCTCTGCCATGTTGAAACACAAGATTCTGCTGTCCTTATGCAACCCACTTCATAGGGCTAAATGTAACTAAATTAATTTTTAAAAAGCCTAAATTTACTGCAAATATGGCTCAGAATATGTATATAAACAAACTGGTCGATGATAATATTATTTTGGGGAAATCTTCCATATCTTACTAGCAGATTGTGAATGACCTTTAATAATTTAGCTTTGCACCTCTATCTTCTACACAGTTCTGTGTTATAACATTAAAAGTGCAGATCTATACTGTTCTTTCGCAATTCTGTGCAGCAGAGAAGGGTGCTACGCTCTGTATAAGTGATTTATATTGAGCCAATAAAACTGATTTCGTGTTCTGGGCTTAATCAAAGTATCAAAATATCCCTTAACAAAATACTGCTGGGACATTTGCATTTTCTGATAAGAAAACTTATAAAGTCAAATCAGTGGTCAGAGTGAAAATAACATCCTCATTGATTTCCCTCTTTTAGTTTGGTACCACATCTCTTAACAGTCAGACAGAAACCTTCATACATTTCTTAATGCCACAAAGAATCCCATTAGGTATACACAAAATGTACATACTTATCTATCCATAATAATGTTCAGAGATGTCTCTTTATGCGTGGCAAAATCACTAGTGAAAGAAATGATATGTGATTTGCTTTTAAAGTCCATACCTGTCTGTTTAACAGCAGGGTGTCATCGTCTTTCAGCGCTCAGAATAGAAAGTGTTTATTCAATCACGAGAGCAAAATATGAGCAAGCAAGGAAGGATGGGAGAATAAATTAATTTAATTAATTAATGAAAAAGGCAGCATTTGATATAGAGAAAAACAAAGTAGACATAGTCCTGTCCAGTTGTTGTCATCTGTGAGTTTGTTGTTTTTTTCCACCAAAGAATAAGAGCAACAAGGGTCAAGAGGGCTTTGGAAAGGGGCTTCTTCTACATGATCAAAGTGTTAGGAATACAAAAACTCCCTCACAGATTCCTGCTCAACACAGTTCCTCCTCCCAACCCATCTTTTCACTCTGTTTGCCTTCCTCAGCCTTCTTTTTGAGCTCTGAGCACGTTTCCCAGCCTGTTTCTGTCAATCACCATTGTCAGAACAGCAGCTGCACGGAAGTGTCCACAGAATTTTTTTCACTGAAAAACCACCAGCTTACTGTATCTGAAATCTGCAGGAACACTATTGGGAAGGAAATGCTGCCCAATTGCCTGCCTGCCTGCCTGCTATCCCATCTCCTAAGGCAGGTGGTTTGGTGGGACCCTGCTGAGTTTGCTGCCTGGCTGCTGGTGCAGTCAGAGCCAGCAGACCCAGAAGTCTTCCCCTCAGTTGAAATGAAAGTCATTTTAGGTTGGGTTTAATATTTGGGATATTTATATTTTGGCATGGCATTTTATCTACAGGTATGTCTGTCTTCTAGTTCTTTTTCTGGTTAAGGAAATGATGAAGAATTAAGTAATAGTGTGACTAAAAGGAGGGAATAGAGCACGTTACAATGTTGGGACACCTGCCAATTGAACCTACTCTGTGAGCTAATGGCATTGCTCAAGAGATGCTTTCCCCAAACAACACACGCTGCTGGAAGTTCTCCCTCTGACTGCATATCTGTGATCCACCTTACTGGGACACCCCTGTGAAACCGGAGTGTCCGATAGGAAACATTAATAGAGAAGGAGAAGGAAACAGGAAACATCTCTCTGCCGGGAGAGTTTAACTGCAATCAGAGTCTGTGACCCTATTGAGGAGCAGAGCCGATGAAGGGAAGAGCTAATGAGCACATACGGCTTTAGTTACAGGTAAAATGGAGCACAACCTTTCCTGAATTATTTCTGGCTGCAGACTCCTGACAGCAATACTTTTTCTGGAGCAACTCCTTATATGTCTTTTACATTAGAAAAAGCCTCAAACCTACAAACTAGGAACGGATAAATATCTCAAACTTGGCATCTTTAGCCATGCTATCAAAGCATTCAAAAATCATGTAACAGAAAACCTCATCTGCCCACCTCAGATCTCCCTTCACGGCTTAGTGACACGTTATTGGGTCAGAGGTTTCCTCCTTCAGTGTTTTGTCATTAGAAAAATGAGTGTCCTGGGCAATTTTGAGTCTTCCATCCCAGACAGTTTCAGGTGAAATACCAAGCCTTTCAAACAATACTGATGAGGTTGAACATGAGCCCAAAGCTCTAATTCTTGTTTACATACTGAAACAGATCAACTCAACTCAAAAGTGCAATATGTGGTTTGAGAAACAGTGCTCAAGACTGACCTTTGGCACATAAAGGTCTAAGCCTAGGAGGAAAAAAAAAATCAGTCTTTGAAAAACAAGGATTAATACTTCATACTCTGAATTAGAAACAGGTTAATTTAAACTAAATAAGTCTTGACTGGTTAATAGGATTTTGTTGTTCTTTATTATTTTTAGTATTGATAAAAATCATTAATGGATTTGGTTGGAAGCATACAGCTGTACAAAAAAGGATTATAAGTTATATCTCATTTCTGAGAAGAGCTAGTTGACTGGACATTTGGATGCATTTCTTTACTGAGAGGATGGTCAAACACTGGAACAGGCACCCTAAAAAGGTGGTCGATGCCCCAAGCCTGTCAGTGGTTAAGAGGCATTTGAACAATGCCCTTCACAATGTGTTTTAGTTTTTGGTCAGCCCCGAATTGGTCAGGCAGTTGGACCAGAAGATCATTGTGAATCCTTTTTAAATGAAACAGTCTAGTCTGTTCTAACTTTCCTACTATCAGAGTGTGCACACATCAACTGAAGCATCTTTTTCCCACTTCTGATTTCTCTAATGAGCGATGAAATAAAAGACAAAATCATTCTGAACACTTAGTTGAGAAAGAAAAGATGTGATTTAACCTCACAAAATGACACCACATTCGTAACTACTAACCATAAGAGTGCTGATCACTGGCATTAGAATTCATGTTGCTCTTTTCCTAAATAGGCATTTACAGGCATTGTGCTAGCAGCTGAAGGGCGATCATTAGCAGCTCCTGAGACATGATTCACGGTCTTTTAAGTTTTCCCTTTTTGCACTTCTTTTTTTTTTTTTCTTGGCAGTTTGCTGAGAAACACGTGAATGTCAGAGCCAGAAAATGGATATCTGTAAAATGAGAACACAGGTCTTGGTCCACCTTGCCCGCAGCCTGGCACAAAGCCCTGCACACAGTCATGGGGCTCTATTACTATTCTTAATGATATCATGCTATACAGTCCAAAATAAAAGAATAATCTCCACCTCAAATCATTCACAAGTTCTTGGTACTGATCGATATCAACCCATGGAATTTCCAGGCATCATCAGCAAGTACTGAAAAAACAACCTAATGACATGAATATCTGGAGAAATGAAATGCAATAACTTAGTCTAAAAGGTGAATAAGTGGAAGTCTTTCTACTGCTTTTCCTTTCTGCCTGCTTTTGGACAGAAGGCAGCACAAATTCATCAAATCCACCTCTGTTTCTACAAGCACACTCACAGTGCAACAGAAGCCTGTAGCATTACTAACTTCATTACAATGGTGCCAATTAAACCCACTTAAGCACTTCTGGAAATGAATAAATATTTCCAGTAAATTTGCAAAAGGGTACCATTTTACTGCTGGCAAAATAGATGTTCAAATAGAAGAGATTCTCATTAGGCAACAACTTTATTTACAAGAAGTGAAAAAGGACAGGGGGACTTTATTCACACAGACTTGACTAAAGGTAAAGAGCAATCCTTTCACCTTCAGTTCCCCTTTGAAGGTGCCTGAAGAGAGAAAGGGTCACCTTGCTGGTGGATCAGAGTCTGTTTCTACTTCTCAGTTCCCAGGAGTGCGAAAATTTCCTGGGCACTTCCTGTTGCTTTAGCAATCTTGAGTGTAAGAGCATTACAGGGCAATGCTGAGAATTCCTGAGATCAGGAGAGAGCTGCTGCTCAGATGGACATCTTCACCTCTGCTGGCTTTCTTGATGAATTCTCCTCAAAATGCTCAAGTTCAACAATTTCCATCTCCTTCTGGATTTTACCAAAAGCCCAATAATCAAATGTGAGAGACACACTGAAACCACGTATTGAAAAGAAATAAAATAAACAAACTATTTTGCAGAATTTCTACCTATTATCTCCTCCATTGGTACTCCATCTACTGCTTGGTGTAGTTGCTCTGAGTATCAGTGTCAGAGTACCTTTGATGCTGTTGAGAGCTGAAATAAACTTGTCTGAACTGTCTTTGCCACTTTGAATTAGAGAAATTGGCAATTCTTGTGCACATAACATTGGAGCAGTTTTTTGACACCCACATTTACCACTGATGTTAAAAACTAAGAAGGATTATGGGCAGAGATAAACAAGTACTCTTTAATTAAAGCACTGGATTTATAGATTAATTTCAGGGTCTGATTTTTTAGATGCTTTAGGAAGGTCAAGCCAGAAAGATTTCATGCTGTGAGACAATCAGAAAACATAATACCATCCCAGTTACAGCACCAGACTTTTTGACACAGATAAAAAGCTTCCACAAGCCTTTCAGAAGGCAATACCACTAAAAACACTATTTAGCTGGTCAGGGAAATTCCTGTTCCTAAAGTTTTGTGACCTGCCAGGACTTTGCAGTTAATCTTTTATTTTTTGGATACTTTCATGACCCAAAAGTGGACAAGTTTATAGGAAAGCTCAACAAGGGACAGCTGCAGTCATAAAACCTCTAAGGTACACTAAGTTCTCATTCAAAAGTTATTACTCTGAATTATTAATTATAGAATAACTTCTAAAACAATGGCTTACTGAGAGAAAACAGAAGAGTATGTCAACTGCAGACATGTTTAGGTAGAAGGATGTGGGGAAAACAGGAGTCTCCTGATGATGGACAAGATGGTAGAGCACCTTCTTGGTGTAAGAATTGCCACTTGAGACACATGGGCATTGACTGAGCAAAACTTGGGGAATGTAGCACAAATTTTAGAATTTTGAAAACTTCTGAAGAAGTCTAGGACAATTAAGTTTCCAAAATAGAACACTCCAGAAGCTAAAAAGAAAGACAAAAAAAAAAAAACCAAAAAAAACCAAACAAACCAAACCCAAAACAAAACAAACAAAAAACCCCCATCAAAAAATAAAACAAAACCTAAACAAACCAACAACAACCAAAAAAACAAAACAAAAGAAAACCCCCAAAAAACCAAAACCGAAACCAAACCACAAAACACCTCTATCTCAGCCAAAACCAGGACACTAAATAAGTAAAGGTGTAGAGGTGTAAAAGTTAGGATTTTTTCCCCCCTCAGAACTTTGTCAGCTCTCCTATCAAATAAGGAAAATGTCTCAAAGATTCAAATAATCAGAGTAGGTACTTATTTACTCAAGAAGATGGTACCACCTCACACTTCTGATACCATTTGCAGTGTAGTTCTCTACATGAAACACCCGTCAATTTGATTTCTCCAGTTAAGGCATGGGAGGAATTCCTTAGAAGCATCTGACCTTTTCGATATTTATCTAAATTGAAAATCAAAATGCTTTGAGATTCACAAGCTGCTCACCCTGATCAGTTTTTCCTCTGCCAAGCCACATGAAACAGCCCATGAGCCAGAAGGAGAGAGCACAAAAACAAACCACAGTGCTCCTATGATTTGAACAAATTCTCCTCTGTAGTTTGGCCACTGAGATTCTTTTTCCATTGCTATGTATAGAAGAAAAAACTGGCTGAAATAGCTTTTTAGGAACTAGAGTCAGGATTCTTGGCTTCTTTCCTTGGATTGAGAGCCACATGACCTACAACAAAACACAAGCATCATTTTTCACCAAGATTTTGGTTGGATTTAGATGCTGATCTTGACCCCTACTGAAGTGTTTAAGTTCTCAAAGATGCTGAGGTTTTTCAACTCATTGAAATCAGGGACCATATCCTGATATTTGTAACTCAAAAACACAGATCCTTTCTATCTCACCTGAACTTCACAAAAATAAAGATACCGAAATTCCTTCCATTTAAAAAATATATATCTTTATGCCTTTATGGGATTACACCTTATTCGTCCGATGAGCAAAAATCAGTAAATTCTCCTTTCTCTGCTCAAAATACGTTGTGAACTGACTCAAATATTCCAGAATTGGTGTACAGATGGAATAAGCTAGAGGACATGCAAGGTTTCTTCATTGATTTTCTTGATTTTTCAAGAGCCAAGGGTTCGCCACAGCCCTGCTTCTGGCACCGCGTAGTTCCTGCTGTCTGGATCCAGTCAGAAGCTGCTGAAAGCCTCTCTGCAGAGTGAGAAAACTGTTTTTATACTGACACTGGATTAGTCCGAGATGAACCACCGAGGACAGTGCAACAGCGGGATAAAGCTCTTACGCCTACAACTGTGGATTAGGTCTGGTAGGATAGTGCAAACCAGGGAAAGGAAAGGGACATGCATCAGAAAAGGTGAGCATAAATCCCCATGCCTCGTGTAGAGCACTCTGCCACCCCCACAGCCAAATGCCACTGTAGGTGACACTGCAGATGCTGCCTGGGTGAGGGAACTGGCTGGATGAACAGTTGCTTGGTGTGCGGGTACAGTAGTAAAACTAGCAACAATAAGGCACTTTCAAAAATCGCAATCTGTAACTGAGGGAAAAAAAACATCTAGTGGGTGATCTCATCCAAACTTTTCTGGTGGCATAACTTTATCCATGGTACATATGGAAAGGTACCACTGCTATACTGGCTGGCCTGATGGAATCCTTTCCCCACTCCTGAACACAAGTACAGATACAGATTTTTAGCCTGAATGGCTAGAGACTGAATTCCATCTGTTGCTGAGTCCCTGTTGCCACTCTTTTTGTTCTTAGAGACAACTCAGATTATTTACCTGTGAGTAATGCAATCATTCCAAGCCCACGCTGGCAAATCCTTACTATCCTATCTGTAGCTTACAGAAGGCTCTGATCCACAAGGTCAATGCATAGATTTATAGGATTATGGTGATCTAGTTTGATCTGCTTTATCAATTGACTCTATAGGTCTGAATTTATCTATTTCAGCTCAGAAAACATTCATGGGTCACCCTGTCTGTGCATGTGTGAAGACACAAGCATGTGAAAGCATACACAGAGACCTGCTGTGACACTGCATAGTGCTGGCATGTGAAGTATCCCGGAAAAAAGAATGGAACCAGAGAGAAAATGAAGTGGAAATGAAAAGGCAAAACATCTGTGTTCTGATGGCACAACAATAGCTACCTTGAGACCCCATTAGTCTGGTAAGAGCTAGGGCTCTTCAACCATGTAGCACCTCCTGAGGGCATTCACCTTCTCTCAGTGCTATAACACCAGGGTTTCAGTCATAAACTACTTTCTACGTTAACTTTCCTGTGTCTTTGACTTGTTTCCAATCTTTGACTCTCCTTTTTTTTCAATCACTTCCTCCAATGCACCTTCAGAGGTACAAAGAAACAAAGAAAATAAAAAACTATCAGTGAGAATTTTATTAATATTTTCATGTTTGGATCCCATCTGCTGTGCACAGCTAGAACAGAAGTAGTTGCTGGATTTGCCCACACGTGTATGGAAAACTGATGCATGCATTCCATCATACGCAGAGGTTGAAGTGAATATCATAACAGACTGCCAGGGGATTTTAATAGCAACTGGGAGCTTCTTAGGGCATATTCGTGACTGGTATCTCAGCATACATGAGGAGAAATTAAAACCTGGTCTCTCAGAAGAAGGGGAAAGTTCCCAAAACAAAGGCATCCAGACCTAATCAGGTCCAAGATTCTTGGTCCACAGGCCAATATACATTTCGTCAACACTTGGCATGTTTCAGAAATTGGCATATAGTATGGTGTTTGGGGAGGGGGGAGCTTTGAGAAGTAAAGTTGTTTATTGGGGAATTTTTTATGGATTTTGTTGTTGTTGTGTTGTTTGCTTTCTGTTGATTTGGGGTTTGGTTTTATTTGTGTGTTCTTGCTATTTCTTCCCCCTGCCCCCCCACAAAACACCCCAACTACATATGTCTTGCAAGAGGTCTGAGGCTGGTTCTGTATACAGTGGTCTCTCATTTCCAGACCTTCCTTAGCCACAGAGCAGAAAGAACAGGTGTCTGTTTTTTCAGAGGGTGTTACCTCTGAAAACATCCATGACTGGCTTGCCTTCTTGCACGTCCAGATGTTTCTCTCTTACCTGCTATTAAGGGGTATATTAGTGTTAGACAATGATTTCAAACTATATCCCCTTTGAGGAGGTGATTTAGGTACCAGCATTCCTTACATGGATCCTTCTATCATTGCAGAGAGCTGTGAAAATTTAGAGCTGTAGTTTTTGGGATGGCATCAGTTCTTCCATCCAACCCTGCTGACCCAGTCAACATAGTGAGGAATGTCACCTTTTGGTTCCTGTTCCCTGATAACAGAGAGCCATCACTGCCTAAATACTTTCAGGGTGTATTTCACCCATATTTCCAGCTGGAGATCTTAGATGCTGCAAGGGGCATGATACTAGCTTTAATGAGAGATTGACCTGATCTAATCTATTATATAATTTTAAAAAATCTATCCTCCTCATCATATTAAATGTCTTAACATAAATATAATTAATAAAAATAATTTTGTTATATTTACTACATAACACAAAATATAGAATAATTTTAAATATAAAAATTCCATCTAGTTATACAGTTAGATATAATGAAATACAATATATTGATGTATAGTATGTAAATGATTATATAAATTATATTAGTATTTAAATATTAATAAATTAATAATTTTCTTCCACATATGCAGCCATTTGTTCCAAACTATTTAACTTAGTTATCTGCTTTGAATGATAAGGCCGAATCCAGAATCCCTCTTATGGATACAAATCTTTATTTGTGCCTGAGTTTTCATTGAGTTTTTGTTTTCTTTTTGTGTTACTTCATAATTATAACTGCTTCATAATTGGTACTAGCTATAATTGCCTAAAAGTTCTGTGTTCCTCAATTTTCTGATGAATTTGCAGAATATCCACCATTCATGCCAATTGTAAAAGCTGCATATTAGTCTTGTTACAGGGAAATAAAACCAGACTCTCTCAGAGAAAAATCATGTCCACAGCTTATGTACCAGTCTACCCAAAACACAGCTGCATTGTATAAACAACAATCCATTCACACCCCTGGGAAAATCAGATCACAAATAAAACTACCACAACAGACCAAAATCTACATCTGAATGACATATATCCCAGTGAAACAAACAATAACAATCATCATCACCATTATTATTAATAGGCATTGCCTGGCAAATTCTTTGCAAACTGAGTCGAATGTTTCTCTATTAGCTCACTCCTTCTGCAAATGGTCCTGACAAAATTCCCCTGACAATCCTAATGTGCATAAGACATTGATGGAAAATACTGAGTTATGAGCTCTTGCATGCTGAACCAGCTGTCTGGAAAATGTATCTTGGGGATAGTAACAATTCGAAATGCACTGTGAGATCCTTTATCATAAATTGCCTGCCTGCGGAATCATTCCACATGTCGAAGGACATAAAAGTGAAGTACAGGGATGGACAATGGAATGGCCAGTAGCTGAGCCAAAGAAGGAAGAGCAATTTCTTTAGCCTGACCAGGGGGATCAGCGGGATAAAATGGCAAGCTAGCTCCTTGTAGCCCAAATATTCTTCTGATCAAGGGTAATGGAGGTGAATGCTTTTATTTTGGAACAGCAGACTTTTTCTTCACAAGGATGTGGAAAAGTCTAACCTTCAGATGGGATCATTATGGATAAAAACAGGGCAGATCCATGTATTGAATTTGGACCAAGTACAAACCAGGAACACAGAGAAGGCAAAATCCACAGCAAACCACCACATTTGGCAAAAAGCATGGTTAGTAGGCAGGATCTGGAAGCAGGGATAGAAAATCCAGTTTGAAAATTAAGATGGAGAGAGGGTCAAAAAGCAAGAAGTATGGGAATCCCTGTAAAAGTGAGGGAAATAAATTTTGAAGAGCTGGAGCAAGGCCAGTGCATGATTTCAGAAACAAAAAGCTGAGCAGGGATCTGGAGATAAGGACCAGGAGTAAAGTTGTGCAGGATGGGGTGGACACAGGGCAGCCATAAATATGCATAATATGACTATGCTATAAAAATTGAGCAATGGTAAAGCACTCAGAGTGGGATTCTGGGCTAGAATGTAGCAAATAAGATCTATGTCAGAGGCTGTACAACAAAAGACATAATGTGAGGTTCCCCTCCCTTCTGCTCAGACTCAGAGGCCAGCCCTGCCACAGGACTCGTTTGAGGCACAGCCTCCCAGGAGACTGACTGCAGTCAAGGCATTCACAAACACTTGATTGCCAAGGTAGAGCTGTATTAAAAAGAAGGCAATCAAATCGTGACTTTCCAAATTATTAATGGTGACACCATGGTGATACTTCATCATGCAAACAAAAAACCAAGGTTTGGATAATCAGTGTTCAGCCCATCTGTAATTTGATGAGATTGTGAGTAGGACTGTCTCTAAAAGGCGTGGGTGTTCTATTCATGAAAGCAGGCAAACTTCAGATATTTTTCTCCCAAAGTCTTCAAAATGCAAAATGCAAATCAGAATCCTGCAAAACCTGAAAAGGCTTCTTAATATTTTTTAACTTTTCGTGTTTTTACCTAGGTTGTGAAAATTGCAAAGTCTTTCATTTCTCCTAATGTGGCATCAGACACGCAAATAAAGGGGCAGTGACTTAAAAAAAAAAATCATATCAAGTAAACATGTCAATAAAATGCCTGAGTCCAGACTTAAATTACCTAGAAGTTCATGAGTGCTTCCTTCAGTCTGCATCCCTGGCTTATACAACTCTCTAAATTTCAGAGGAATTGCTTGGCAGGGATCTAACTCAAGTAACTCTAATTTGGATGAATCTAGTGCACAATATGTTTTGGATGCTTTGAACATTACCTTATTTTGAACATTTATACTACTCTAAACTTATATCAAGGCAGAAGAGAGGAGACAGCACACTGGTTCCCAAAAACTAAAAAAAAAAACATTGCAAAAGAGTCTAAAACCACCCTGGTGGGGCATGAAATCTGAACTTGTACTTGTGGTCAGAGAAAGAAAGCCTTTCCTCTGCTACTTCTTCTGTCAGCAGCTTGCAGCACAATTGTTTTTGTCACTGAATCATGTGAAACCTCAGACTGAAGGGAAGTGGAAATCCAATGTGTCAGACAGTCATGTGATTTATCCTTTGTAAGCAGTGTGTTAATTTCAAGTAATGTTTAGCATGTTTTACTTTTAAAACAGATGTTTCAGAAGCCTCTTGCAACGACTTTCTGCAGTTCACTCTTTACATGTTCATGCTGGATGGTGAAAAACATTGGAAAGAAGGGGCATAGATAGACTGTGAGCTGTAAGAGGGGAATGGTCTCAGTCACTGCTCCTGACACACTGCAATGGTGATTGTAATCCCATCATTCCTGACCAAAGGGTATCAGGTTCATTGGTGCCTTTTCTCCTGCAATCCATTTCTTTAGAAGAAGAAAGGGAAATAGGGTCTTCAATCAAGGAGAATGTGTTTGGGGTATTTTTTTTCCATCTCCCAAAGTATCCTTTCCTTGTGATTTTTTTTTTATTGAGAACAAGAACCTTTTTTTTTTTTTTTTTTTTATATTTATGAATAGCAAATAGCTTTCCTCTCCCATCTTTCACATGTAAGTACTTCAATGTCTTTCCAGGTAATAGAAGTCCTCCCTTACGAGCTGCATTCACCACCTGGCTCCTCTGCTCTTTGCGAAGGACGTCAGTGATGAACTATAACATGCCTGCAAGACAAGGACTTGAAGCTGGAAGGTGAGTTTCACAGAGGGTGTTCGGAGCACACAGCATATTGGCAACATAAACAATCTAATCATCTCTGAAGAGACAAAGAGGAAGAATTCAAAAATTAAATGTCTGGGTTTCAGAAAAAGGGTTTTGGCCAAAACTTGTTTACCTTTTGAGCTCAAAGGGATTTTTTACTTTCTAAAAAGAGAAAACTCTGACTTTTTTTTTTTCTGACAAGATCTCACAGTTACCTTCTGCTTGCTCTGGGAAAACTTAGGCAAGTATAATGCTGTGCCTACTGGCACATTACCCTGATTCACTGTCAGGGTAGAAAGAGAGTTGGTGAGCCTGACTGCCAGTGAAGTACTACAATAAAAGCCCTAGTGCAGATACAGTCTGAAAAACATAAGGTGATTTATGGGTGTGTAAATTACTTCTTCTGCTGCAATGGAATAATACATACTGATATGAGCACTTTTATTCTAGCAATAACTGTATTCGCACTACAGGGGTTTTGCCAACTTAATGATATCAGCATAGTTATAAAGCAAAACTTCCCCCGTCAACAAGACATAGTCCACATATATAAAGTAACAGTGTTTTCTACAGAAAACGGGCGAAAAAAAAGAAAACGTGCAAATTTTCTTGTGAAAAACTCAGTAATTAATATAGGTAATTCACTCAGTCTTTCTCCTCCATTGACCCAATGACTTCATTCCTGGACTGTAAGTTCAAATAACATCACAGCAAACTTTTATTAACAATGCTGAAGCTAAATCTAATACTACGAAATTTACCTAGACTGCAGGTGAAGTTGTAAATGAAGTAATTGTTAATTAATGTATGCGCTTGAAATGTGCTTGAAATCCCATTCTTTTTGGCTATCATTCAAAAATTGAGATAGTTTGGCACAAATTTATACACATATGACAGATTAAGTTTGCAAGTAGCATCATGACAATGGAGTTGTACAGTGCCAAACATATTGGTCACCTCTACACAAAGAGAGACAACAAACTGGATCATCTTCAAAGCAAGGACATTGTTGACAATACTCCTTTACCAAGATATAATTTTCCATATGGCAGGGTATTCATGTGAGTGTTTTTCATGAAATCTATTACATCACAGATTGCTACTGCATTTGAGAATGAGGGTTTTCCAGGACTTGTGAGTACCATGCTTCCCCTCAAGGGCAGGATGACATGTCACAAGACAACTTGAACTTTAACAACAGATGGGCCTGAGCAGACTGCAAATTCTATAGGTTAGCAAGACTCAAAAAGACTGCAGAGTACAAAGACTACTTTGGGTCATGACCCCTTTTTATACATTTTCCAGATTTATTATTACCCTGCTGTAAACATATCTCAAACATTCTAGTAAATCTTCACTCTGCCTTAGATTGAAGACATTCTGCAGCCTCTGACCTGTAGGAGGTCATGCTTGATAAAACCACCCAGAGTCGGTCTAGGGGGATTTGTTATGTTGGTTGTTACCTTCAATAAATTTGATAAACTTCCACAAGTTTAGCGAGATGAAACCATTTCCTTTTTGGCATAACATTCACCATACCTTTTCCTTTCTTCATCTTTAACCCAGTATGAACTGATGGGAAGAAAGGTCAAGGCAAGCTGAAATATTTCAGCATTACTGCACAAGGCCCAAAATAGAACAGGCATATGTAAGCTCCTGAGCAGTCCAGGGCTCAGCAACAGAGAATCATTCCCCACAATATATATGTTCTCATGTTTACCAAGTTTTCACATGATAAAGTCTTTCTCTCGTTTGTATCAGGATGACACTGAACCACTAGGATCTGATGGTGTGAAATATCGAGGACACACTGATTTGCCGTGGAACTTCGAAATAGCTGGCAAAGTCTGAGTGCTGAATGACAATTACTGTGTGGAGGTACAGCACTATTGGCAGCATAATGTTTTAGAGGCAACAGTAATTCAAAATTCACAGTGTCTGCTCTTGTGGAACTTACTGGTCCCAAGGTACTACTGTATAACCATGGTGCCTTGGCCAACAGCCCCCTTGCTAATAAAACAGCTTTTATGAATCCTCTGTATATATGCATGAACCACCGTAGAGTACATCAGAGCACTTACTTTGCCTGCACAGTCCCTGCAGGATTCTGCTTTCTCCTACTCTGCTTCAAAGCAAAAGCGGTCTCAGAGAAGATGATAGAGACACACTAGAGAAAATCTTGGCATACGCTGCAACAAGGTGAGCCTTCATCCTGTCCTTCCCTGGGATGGAACATGCTGGTTTGAACAGGGCTTTGGGGAATCCTTTCTGAAAGAAGACTGTGGGGTAAAAACTTAATCTATTTCTTTTATAATTTAGTTATTAAATTCTCTTCTTTCAAATTCCAAGGGCGTTTTTCTTGAACCACATACTCCTGCACAGTAACTTAAATATGGTAAAAAAAAAATAGTAAGACTTAAGAAAGCTGTAACAATTTAGGCTCAAATAGTTTAGGTTCAAAACCTTAGGTGTTGTGTGAAGCATAAAACAGCTTTTGTGGTGCTTGTTGGCTCCTATAGATGAAAAACTAGTCCTACCAGTTTCAAACTTCTCCCTTCACCAGCATTTGTTGCCCTCATGTAAGACTTCTCATCTAGATTTTTGATTCAGAGTTCTACACAGTGCCATATTCAATTGGCATGTTTACTGCAGTGCTAGGAATACTGATTTACCTGACTTAAGTGCCTTTGGATATTTGGCAGGTCAAGTGCAAACAGTGGACAACAAAGGGGAAAAAGCATCTGTCTATATCAAGGAGGAACCTTCCAGCCACATGCTGCGGTAAAACCAAATAATTTATAACTCTAATGGCTCCCAGAGCCCTTCTTTCCTTTCGGTGGTCTATATTCACTGGCATCTTTTATGTAGTTTAGGTTCAAAAACAGTCCACAAAAGCTTGTCTGGGCTGATAAATCTCCTTGAGAGAAACCAAATTTCTTTAACTGAGTAATTTAAAATACATTCTCAGGGTTATTCACTGCACTAACACAGGACTGTGAGCTTTGTTTAATGTTATTTTTCTGTCTTCTCTGCAGCAATCAGCTTTTTGTGTAGCTTGGGCACAGAGATTTTCCTCCACATAATTTTCTTTGGGGAATACCAAGCATCGAGTTTGTGTCAGCACTGACTTTTTAAAAGAAGTCCATCACATTGCAGATATGACACATCCGAACTGGAAAAATACTTGCATACTGCTGTCAAGAAGAGTGTTTTTTTCAGCCTGGTTATCATATCACATAAGTGTAAATCTTGGATAATATTTGGAGAATTCTTTCCAGACAGAGTTATAAACAAACCAAACTCCTAAATTTGAGGCTTAGAAACAGCCAGTCATCTCTCTCCCCTGAAAAACATTAATTCATCATCACTGCAGACAGTCTACCCATGAAGTGATCTATAATAAATACCATCCATTGCTGTTTCCATCACAGTAATCAAGGTCCTACTCTGCTATACATTGTGCAAAGGATGACACCAGTGGTGCCCCTATTTTCAGGCAAATGTTGATCTACTCACACAGCTAAATTCCCCTAGGAGTCACACTGCCAGCTTAGCAGCCTGCTCATCAAGCCTGTTCACTGAAGTTTGATAAAGACAGACGGCCTGGAGAAATCCAGCATCAAGCCTTTGTACTTAGCTAACCCTGCCAAGGCCAGCCCAATCCAATGGGGTTTTTATTATTTTTAAGAAATCCTAGGGACCACATTAGTGAGCTGTAACAGCAGTGGAAAACTTAAGGTAGAGGACCCTCAGTATCCATAATGCCAGCTCTCATGCTCCTTCTCCCTTTGCAGTGTTGCCATGTTCAAAGAGCTTGCCACCAGCGTTAGAGCAGAAGAGACCGCAGGAGGATTTTGCATATGCGCAAGAATGCGTTTGTTATATCCACAATACTTGCCCTGGTACTGCCAAAGAAATTCTCAAATGATTCAATTTGGACATCTGAAAGAAAGAAAGAAAGAAGGGCCTTTTTGGTTTCTTAAGCTAAGTAGTTCTCTGAGTAGTACAAATGTACCTGGGACAATCCATGTGATAAAAGGTTTAATCACAGAGGCCAGGCATTCACAGTTGGATTTCAATTAAAGTGTGTGTTATTTATACCTTTTAATTCCTTGCCTCCAGCCATATGCACCAACTACTTGATCACTGGTGTAATAAAAGAAGGTGCACATGAAGAGGGATATGGATAGGAACAAGGTAGTTATCACCCATGGTGTTATTCATTGCT
This sequence comes from Ifrita kowaldi, assembly GCA_013398055.1. Lineage (NCBI taxonomy): Eukaryota > Metazoa > Chordata > Aves > Passeriformes > Cinclosomatidae > Ifrita > Ifrita kowaldi. Next base: position 708,865 of record VZRS01001948.1, read on the forward strand.
TAGTGTGCCACAACAGTCTCCATTAACTCAAGGTCACTCCTCCCTCTTCATCCAGTCCATTCCACTTCACTTCTGTAAGTAACTGACAGCTTAATAACACCTCATTTGTAAATACTGACAACCATATGGTGTTAAGACTTCACTAAGCTTGAGAAACATGTGTTTTATGGCTGTTGTTACGTGTATGAAGCTGGCACCTGGGGCTTGCAGCCAGCCACGAAGGCCTGCTCAGTGCTGGCGGGAATGAATGCGCCTCCTCCAGATGCCAGGTGAGCCACCCGTGGTGAAGGTTTTTGGTAAAAGAGGAATCAGACAGAAAGAAGAATTAGGAGTTCCTGAGAATGCTGGAGAAGCCAAAAGTGAAGTTCACCTAATATTAGGTTATCATAAGCTTGCATCCTTATGCTTGTTATGCTCTTGATCATCATCAATTTATCAGTATTTCTTGGCTTCAAAGATGATTTGGGTAGGTGCAGGATAAAGTAGCATTGATCTTTAGAGGCCAGAAGCTAATTACACTATGGGTCCATATTTCCTACTACACTCAGGTCTTCATGTCCTCACTCAGATATAGAACTGGCATGATATTTAGTTCAGGAGAAATTAAGTTAATCTCTGCTCAAAGTGGTGGTGCAATGCTGGGACTATAATTTTAACAAAAGGGACTCCTGAATTTTCACTCAATTAAAAACCTCTGAAAATTGTTGGGGAATTTTATTCCAGGAAGTCTAAAATAAGGGTTTCAGGGGCTTAAATGTCAAAACCACACACACAGAGAATAATAAATTGAGCCAACAGAAAGACAGAAAATTGTTATCATTCCAGGATGCTTTATTATTTGCTTTTTGGTTTGGTTTTTTTGTTTTTTGGGGTTTGTTTTTTGTTTGTTTTGTGTTTTTTTTTTTTTTTGAGCTGTGGAGAAAGGGAACAGATCCCTAAGCATTTACTCAAAACTGTAAAGGACGAAATGTATTTTTGTTAGTGGCAAATGAGATTTGTAACATGGTCTATTTTATCCTGGGGCTGGGAGAAGAATAAGTAGTTTGATATATATTCGTAAGAATGGAATACAGTCCAGAAAGAGTTCAGGTTTTAGATGGAAACATGCCAGCAAACAGGCTGATCAGACAGCAGTAAAAATTAAAAGATGCAGATTATGGTGGGGTTCAGCACACCTGCTTTCTGGTCTGAGTACAATATGTATGTGCAAAGCCGTGTGTGTTAAAAAGGTAAAACAGCAAGAAGGCGACAATACTAAGCTGATAATCACAGTTTTGGAAGTAGCAATTAAGACACTGTTCTCAAGCTCATCCTTTCTTGACGTAACACAACAGGAGAAGTAGTGGGTATGCTCAGGTGAAGAGGTTATGCAGGGAAACACAGCATCTTAAACAGATTCCCTAGTAATCCAGTGATTTTTCAGCTAAACCCATGTCTATGTAGCAGGGAAGATTTTCAGCCACTACAGCTCAGAACCCCAAGGAAGATTTGGGTTTGCATGTGTAAGACCAAGTACAAGGTAATAAAGTGTCTTCAGGACTATCTGCGTTGGAACTGCAGGTAGGCATAAACCATGATAAAACTTGTAGTCAAACTGATTTTGGAAAAATATACAAAAGCAAATTCTTTCTTCATCCCAAGCAGGAAAAGAACTTTATATGTCCTCTGAGCTGACTGGGTTTTGCTTTACAAAAACCCCTCATTTAAAACCTAAAAGGAAAATCTCTGTGGAAACTGAATATTTTCCCTATTTTGAATTTTGCAAGGAAAGCACCAATCCAACTTGGTATTTTATTTTCAAATTAGATAAACATTTTATTTACATTGAGACTTCCCCTGGAAACCAGTATATTGTGAAAAGTCTTAAGGATCGGTCCAGCTGTTCCAATATTTGATATTCTGCTTGAAAGCTGTTTCTCCCAGGAGTTGTAATATATACTATATTTATAATAAATATCTAAGATAATATATCCTAAAACTCTTGGACAAGGAGACCATGCTACAGCTCCGAAAGGTTTATTACTGTCTTAGTCTGTCCTGCAAAGTATGGTAGAGTATTCCCAAGGAAATGTGAGTCTGGTGGCCTCTGACTAGGTATTTCTATTCTCTATATTTCACCAATTTCTTGGTGAAATTGCTACTATTTGCACCTCAGAGCGTGGAATGATCCTTGTCCTTGAATGGGTTCATGCATCTCAGGAAGTGAGATAGTGATCCACAGTGCAAATACAACTTGGGATTTTAATTCAAGTCCACTCCCATGTGGCAGCAGGGCACATATTCCTGTCTGAGAGTTTTCTGAACTGACACTGAAGTTTCAGGTTCTGGTTCTCCTTTACTTAACATCGCCAGTGCAAATTAGTGTGAAAGAGGTGTTGCCAAATCAATGTGATAGCATTATAAATTCTGATTTGCAGATTCATAAACTATGAGAAGTAAAATAGTAGAGAATTAAAGCCTGATTCCATAGAGAGAAATGTGCAAACGTTTACTGACTTTTAACTTGAGCATACCTATACATATATATTTATGCATTTCCTTTTTTTTTTTTAATGCAAAAATATTTCATTGGCTCAGGCATGTTTTCCTTTCTCTAACATACTACAAAAAATATGCAGTGAAAAACCCTCATGAACTTTTGGAGACTTTAGATAATGACAAATTAAAGAATACATGTTTGTCTTCAGTTCAGTAAGTTAAATGATACCACACCCCACAGATAATTGTCTGTTTCTTAACACTCATTAAAATAGAAATCTATTTTTCATTTAAAAAAAATCTAATTTAAGCTTAGAAAATTCAGCTTTTGTTTCTCTAATAGTGAAATTCTCTGTTCTTGATGCCTTTCTTCAAACTCTTCAAATTAGCAATTATGTTCTTTGCCCTTTAATACTTTTCACATTTATTTTGTCATAAATTCTTATTGAGGTGTCTTTAGCTAAGACAATAAGACAGGAACACAAAAAAAATGCAGTCTATTTTTGCATTTTCTGTTCATATTCATCCCCAAGTAAGGAAAGTGAGAACCCAAAATTCAGCAAAGACAACCCTAAAGCTTGGGGAGTAATACGACCATCTGCATTCAAAAAAGGAGCTTGGAGCTTTGAATCATCATCCCTTGCTCAATTTGTTTTCCAAAGCAGCTCATCACACCTCTCATGGCAAAAGCAGTCCTACAGGAGTCCCCTCAGTTGCCAGCTCTTGGCTTCCCTAACAATTGGTGTAACTGCAATAGGACTGCAGACTAGTTTTGTTCTGTACATTAACGAGTGTGTGCTGCTGTTACACCTTTCTTTTCACGCAGCTTGCCCTATCCACAATTCCAGTTTTGGCCCCCAGTATGCCCCTGTTTTCCACAATCCACCCATGGTCTCAGGTTAATGTCAAGATTCTTGACAGAAAATTCTACACAGGATTTGTAACACTTATAGCCTGCAGCAAAGAATCATATTTTGGCTCTTTACAAAGGATGTTACTTTTACTCAGGATCAATATACTCCTTTTGACCCCATGATTTATCCTGTGTTAGGACACTAGAATAGATTTGTAAGAATATGCAAGCTCAAGAACCTTCTATCCAGGTTGTAGACTTTTGCCAGAGACAATATATCATAGGTATCTATCTTTAATGTGCCTGACATGTCACTGCATGCCACTTTGGACAGACTTCATCTTTAATAAACATAGAATGCAACACCTCAGTGAGAGAAAAAAGCCATCTCAAGCTTTCATAGGCACAAGCGATGTTGCTTATTTCAGAGAGAACACCCTTTACCAGGATACACACCACGAACAAGTACATCTCATAGGAGGGAGTCCAAAACAGTGTTTTGTGTCAGCTTGGTCATACAGGTTACCAATTTCCCTGAACTGGTTGTTTCCATTTAGGGCAGATCAAGCAAATATGGTGACATGCTAAGCCCCCTTTGCCTGGGAGCAGTGATAGTCTAAGTGGATTTCCCTCTCTGTCTGTGGTTTTCAGGAGCACATAGGTAGAGAAAATTTTAATTTTAACTTCCCTGTATGCCACTCCTGGAGTTTTACTCTATGGTGACTTCCAAGAAGAAGAATGCAACATGCAGAAGTGCTTCCCAAGATTATGAGTCTCCCATTCTTTTCTCACACAGTAAAAGAGGGCTGATATCACATTTCACCTGCCTGTTGTGCTCATTTCCCACATATTTATGGACTGTGACTCTGCCAGAGGGAAAGAGAAGCTGAAACCGTTCTTGCTTAAATTCTATTTTCCTATCATGGCATAATGTTAAACTTAACCTCAGCTCAATAGTCTCTTTTTATTCCTAGCGAAGTTCCTGACTTCTTTATACTTCAAGCTGATGAGAGAACCAGCAGAGGTGAGAAATAACAACATTTCTTCACCCTGCTCTTGCATGTAGAGATTTCTGCTTCTCCCCTCTCTCCACCACCCCACCCCCCCCAAAAAAAAAGAAAGACAAAAATCACCCATATTTCCCTTATTCAAAAATGAGCTCATTACCAACCATGCCAGCCTGAGTAAGGGAATACTTGAGGTAAGGGAATGCCACATATGCCATATGGTACACGTCTTGCTGCAGCAGTTTCCAAGCGTACGGTACAGATTGTACAGTTGTCCTCATAAAGCTTAGCCAGAAAAGCACATTTCTTTTTATTTAACAGCAAATGCTATTTCCGCCAAGAAGAAACTGTTTCCTTGGCTTTGGAAACTAAAAACATTCCTGAAATCATTATGAGGTGAGATGAAAACAGGATTAAAGGAAAATAAGTGGCACATACTGCCAGGAGCAATTTCCAATAAAATTTGTACCAACTTCCCTGGGAAGGAGATGGCTGGGGACAGAAATCTTGTTCTCTCTACATCTGCCTTACGCATTGATTTAGAAAGTTCTGTGGGCAGAAACTGGGCAAAGCTTGTTGAATGTACAGAGGTAGAACAGTCAACTAGATCTTAATGTTGGAAGGAAAAGTCCATGGATTTATGGATCCTTTGAAAAACAGGCATGAGAGAAAAGTCCTGTGAAAATATGGACTTTGTTGCTCGCTGAACAGCATTTGATTAATCACCTGAGGAGTGGAGAGAAATACAATCATCCCTAACTATTTTGTTACGATGTTTGTGCATGCCATAATTAGAGTGGTGTGTCTGGCACCTCTCCTAAAAAATCTGTGTCCTTTACTGTCAACAGCGGGCATGAGAATATGTTTCTTTATGTAGGGTTAGTTGATCTACTATCACGCTCCTCTATCAAAAAAACCCGGAGGCTACGTTGGACTGAAACATTCAATGCTTTTTTCCAAGTACTAAATTCCCCTAGCCACCAACACCTCCTATTACCACTGATAACAGTGCCAATTACCCCAAAACAGATTAAATTATGCTTTATGTTTTCTCTTCCGGAAAATAAAATTAGAAAAAAAAAATTGATCTCTCTTACAGATTGATGAAACCTCCAGGTCTTTATCAAGCACTTGCACATTCATGCTAAGAGAGTTCTGTTGGTAATGTACAACTTCATAACCACATGGAATATGCAGTGGCTCAGAGCTGAATGTTCAGCCTGAGAATCCAACCGGTGCCCTTGTCCTCCCCCTCACTGAAGTAGCCAGAGATTTACTTTTATTCCATTTCTACTGCTGATTAATATTTCAGAACTTCAAAAAAGGAACTACAATCTGTAGTGGAGGGCTGGATCTTAGATCACAGACATAAAAGACAGAAGAAACCATCTTTTTGACAAGTGCAAATAAAGTGTCCTAATAAGAGATTAGTCAGATATTAAGCTGCTCTCACTTGATGTCAGTGAAAATACCCTTGGTTAACACTTTACAAGAAAGCAAGAATTTTATGATTGTTAAGTAGTCAGCGCATCCACTGTTTTTACATAAAATTGGGACAGATCAGTATTTTCTGAATTCAAGTTTCCAGTATATGATTTTTGTCTCTTACTTTTAGTGTGTTCCTGCTTTGGCTTTCCTTCCTTTACAGGTTGATTACTTTTTGTTTACAAATATATTTACATAATGTTTTTAACCAGATCATAGTCATCTGTGCAAACAGCAAGTGGGAAGGTTATTAAATGATAAAGTTCCAATTTCTGTAACTTTCAATTACTGAAACAAGATTATGTGAATGCCACAGGGAAAACACAATGTAACATTTGAGAAATGCTGTGTAGAGCATCTCTGCATTTGAGCATCTCTGGGAAACACACCAACTTTGTCTGGGTATTCCAGAGCCCTGACAACCTTCTTTTACCCCAGAAATTTCAGTGGACACTCTGAGGCTACTTCAGAGGACACTTTCCCTGGAAACAGAAGACAGATCCTATGGAATATTTCAGGTTTACACTAAGGCATACTAACACATTTAAAATTAGAAACACAGTGGAGACATGGAGAATCAGTTAGGGAAGACCATTTCATTTCAAGAGCTTGTGACCTAATGGAATGCACAAGAGGAGGCTACCAAAAACAGGAAGTTCAAAGTGTTACTGCAGTGTCAGCAGGATGTACAGTACAGATTCTAGGAGGATGGGAGAAGAGAGCGGTTGGGATTGGGGATCAGGACTGGGGTACATTAGGCCTATATTTAGCCACAACTATCATCAAAAGACCAAAACGTGCTGGAAAGATGACAGTAAAAGAGGAGAGGCTTTACTGGCAGACTTCTTTGCACTCCCAATCCACTTAGGCATTCATGCTGGGCATCTTAGTGGTTTTTTCCTCCAGATACTCATATTCTGAAAAGTCCCTCAGTAGGAGAAACCAAATCAAAGAAAATCCTTTTCAATCTGTGCATTGAGCCTGCTACCCTCCCCTGCTGACAGCAACAATAGTTTTGATGTGGGAACTTCTGAAACATTCCCTCCCAGTAGCCAGGATATGCCAGCCCCTAACATTAGCTTCCCCATACACTCATTTATCAGCAGACTCTCAAGGAACTTCTCTTACCTTGAGTGGTAAGAGCTCCTCTGATGCATCTATTTTGCACCAAAATTCTGTTATTTAAGAACAGGCTAAAAAACCAAAAACAAACAGCAACACAAAAATAGGACAAGAAAACAGCTAAACCACTCCCCGAAAAACAAACAAAAAAACCCCAAACCAGAAACCGATCAACAAAACCCCACAGAGTAAATACAAAATTATTCCTGTTCATTATAAAGAGATGGTCTCGTCTTTTTTAAAGAAAGTAGTTTCAGGAACAATACTCTGGACACCAAGAAGGTTATTGCTGATAAGGACAGATAAATAACACAGTGAGTATTCTGATTAAACTGCATGTGGCCATAGCAACATCACTGTTTCATATTTTTATTCAATAAAGATTAAAAAAAAAAAAAGTAAAAATGGAAAATTAAGCATTAACACAGGTAGCTATCATTAACATAAAAGCCTGCTAAAAGGACTCTTGTCACACTTCCATGTAATCTCTCTCCAGAGGAGTGGCACCTGTCACTTACCACTGGGCAGGATGACTGAACAAACAGAACTCAACTAAAAAAAATACTGAATGGGCACAGCCTCAATCTGTTCTGTGGTATGGAGGGATCTTTTCCACAATGAAAGCATCAGTGACCCCCTGCCCAGGTCACACAGAGAAAAGACATAATGACATTAGCAGGGGGAGAAGCTGGGCTGACACACTCTCTGCAGCCCCCAGGACCATGACAGTGGAGGCCCCCAGGAGCAACAAGGGACCACATTGCCAAATGTTCCATTCCTGGGCCTGAAGCAAAAGTCACTTCAATGCCAAGAACTGTCAGGGAGCCTGGGTTCTTGATGTTTAGCATTACAGCTTTGCTCTGTACAACAGCTGCATTACATAAAAAGGAAGAGGAGGCAACATCCAAGAAGTTTCTTACGGACCTATGTCCATGTGCAAATCGATGGTGCTCACACCCAGAGCAGTGAAGGCCTGTTGACTTTTCTGGACTGATCTTCCTGCGTCTGGGGCAGTCCCTGGCATTCTGCCACGCTGCATTTCTAGGGGTTTTTTTGTGACAACCTCTTGTTTCCTTACATTTCAGGGGCTCCATTATGTCCCCCTATCCCATTCCTAAAGCTTTTCCTTGTCATTCTGTGTCACTCCTTTCTTTCCCTTTCATCACCTACTCTGTCTTGGAAGAAATCATGTAAAGGTGAAGAGGGACAAGAACTGTGATCACAGAATCACAGAACAGTTGAGAGTGGAAGGGAGCTCTGGTGGTCAGCCTGTTCACCCACCTGCTCAAGCAGGATCACTCAAGCCAGCTGCTCAGGATCATTTCCAGGTGGGTTTTGTTTTGAATGTCTCCACGGATGGAGACACCACAGCCTCTCTGGGTAGCCTGTTTCTGTGTTTGGTTACACTCAGAGTGAAAAAGTGTTTCCAGATGTTCTGATGTAGCCTCCCCTGTTTCTGTTTGTGTCTGTTACCTCATATCTTGTCCCTGACACCACTGAAAAGAGCCTGGCCTTGCTTTAAAGGAAGCCAGAACCAGGTATAATTGTCTTTCCATTTACTTGATAAACATTATTGAAGTTGGATCATACTAAACAGAGGTATGAGACCATGTTCTCTGCCCTTTTCTTGTATCACTTGTTTTTTAAATTCAGGAGGGTTCTACTGCCTGGTACAGTCTTAGCAGGATGGGAGTATTCATGAGCTTGGATGTTTAATGCAAAGTAAAACAGTCCAGTTTTAAATAGAACCCTTGTAACTAAAACTATGGTATTGTTTGTGGGCTACCAACTTGAACTTAGGAAAGAAATCTGAGATAGTAAATTTATCGTTTCAGTCCACTCAAACTTCTAGGAAAACTACCTCCAGTAATGTTTATGATCACCACTACTTTGGATAAAGCAGCTGCGCATACACCTATGTGTGTACACATAGAGCAGCAGTAACTGTGAGAGTGAAGCATACTATCACGCTCCTGGGACTTGCTTCTCAGCAATTTACTCTGGGTTTTTTGCCAACAATGAAAAAAGAAATCATATTCCACCAACACCAAACTCAGGAGTTTAGAATAAATAAATAGAAGTGGGGCATTGAAATTGCTCTGAAAGAAATACCCAAAGTACACAATGTTGAAGACCACAGGGTTAGCTTCACAGAATACCTAAGGAAAGCCATTTGACCTCTGCCCTCATGCTGAGCTGTCTGGAGAAATGATCGTCTAGCAGGTGTGGGGAAAGACTGCATCATGCAGAAATCTGCTTGTTTGGGACCTAGCACATCCCACTCCTTTAACAAATGCTGATGGTCATGCACTGTACAGCTCATTTCGGGTACATTAACAGCATTTAAAAGCAGGAGGCTCTTTGCCCACAGACATCCACATGGAGCTGTTTTGAAGAGACTCCCCCACGATAACATCACAGAAGAAATACCAGTCAGAGACATGTCAGGATGCAAAACTAACATACCCCTCAATGAGAAGGAAAACCACCCACTGAAATCCATCCCCAGCAGCCAGGGCTCAGCTGGCCCGTGGGTGGCAGGCAGCCAGGCTGGCCTGAGAGCTGGCTGGCTCAGCAGCTGCACGTCACCCACAGGATCCACGCCACTTTCTCTGGCAGCAGACAGAGAACCAACAAAACAATCACGTGTGTCACTTACAGCTCTCTGCTAAGAGCCACAGCATTACATGCTGAAAGCTGGCCAAACTTTCCCCAAGTTTTCCACGAGACTGGCACATCCTCTGATTGGTCTACTGCTGTTTGGACGCTGTGAAACAGCTGTTCTGGTCCAGAATGGAGGTGCTCCCACACCACTCCAAAATCCAGAGAGTCCCTGTGCAGGGACTTTCCTGCTGGCATAATTCCCTTCATGCTGCTCATGCATGCTGTGCTCCTGCAGAGGGGGAGTTGTGTTATGGAGTCACCTGTGTCTATTTCTGCACTCCATTTAACACAGTGGTAGGTCCTCCCTCATTCTTTTTGGATGAAAAACTCCACTGTGTGTGCAATTGGCAGTGTTCATGCAGCATGTGCAAAACTCATATCTTCCCCATATGCAGAGCTTTCTGTGCTGCCCATTCAGAAAGGGCACTGAGAGAAGAAAGGTGAGGTAGAGCAAGGTAAAGACACAATCAGTCCTTGGATGTTACGGGAACATAGAAATATAGATGCTTTCACAGGGACTCAGTGCTACACGAGGGAAAAAACCACTCATTCTTCTGTGAAGGGATGTGGGAAAGCAAATCATTTGCTACAGTGCACCCATAACTCTCAGAAACTGCAGAGCTATGTAAGTAGGGTAGAGGAATCCAGATATACAGTGACAGATGAGGCCACCTCAAAGCTTTTGAGAAATGCAGTGAGAATTTCACTTTTCCAAGGATGAAAACTTAAGCCACTAAAAGGGATACATAACTCCAGCTATGGAAAGAAACAAGATAAAGATAACAGACAGAAAAAGAGGAGATCAAGAGCGTCGAATTTGCTGTTTGCAAAGGAGAAGGATGGTGGCTACATTTCTGTAGCATAAGCCCTTTCTGAGGCTCACTTTTCCAGGCTCCTAAGCACAGTCAAAACAGCACAGAGAATCACAAGTTGGTCTTTTGCCCCCAGTTGCTTTGCTGGCAAACACCCACTTTGCCTGAGCCTAATGTCAGCCTTGAGAATTTTGCTGGCTAGCACCACCAAAACCTGCAGCACAAAATAATAGCATGTGGGCATAAACAGGTGCCACATTACTAAGCAGAGGAACAATATCCAGAAACCTGGGGTTAGTCTCAGTTCTTTGCAGAAAACCAAACAAATTAACTTATGGCTAAGCAGGTGACAGTGACAAGTAGGAAGGACCCATTAGTGACCGAGGCTGGCACTCAACTGTTGTACAGCCTCACACTGTGTGTCCTTAGGAGGATGCTAGGAGCAAGGAGCTCCTGTCTTGCTAAGATGCTTCCCATAGAAACTAGTAAGTTCATAGGGCTCAAAAAGCAATTCTATGCTTCAATCAAGTCACAAAACCTATGCTAACTCCAGCTGCAGCATTAGTGTTTGTAAGCATATTCCTACCGACAGGTAGTCCGCATTGAAATGTGCCAACAAATTCCTTGTGCTCAGCCAGAAGTGACATGATGCAGATAATCAAGGCAAAACAGGACCATTAAAAACAAGCACATCCATCTGTCAAATAACAATAAAAGCCCTAGTAGCTAGAAGTTTGTGCAGCATTTGCTTTACTTAGTAGCAAAATGGTTTTCCAAGACAGGAGCAGAATAAGGTAATATTTTTTGCGGGGTTTTTTGTTTAGATTTTTTCTTCTTCTTTCTCCCTCTCCACCTAGAGATGGTCTAAGTAGTCAAAATTGATTATCCCCAATTCACACCTCCATTTCCACAAACATACATACATATTCAGGCTAATTAGGCTAAGTTGTGTGCTTTGGACTTGGAAAAAAAATTAATTCCAATACATTTCCTCATCCATCTCCCTCTGCTCGCCGGACAGGAGATGCGAGTGTAGAAATTTCATGCTGTCTTATAAATTGGCTAAACAAACCCAAATAAGCCTGGAAAAAGCTTCTAATGTTAAAGAAACAGAACCCATGAAGAAGGTTCCAAAGTTAATTAATACCGTTCATGGTGAACAAAACTTTATGCCACAAAATTTTGTTTGTTCTAAGTCATATTGCAATGCAACAGAAAGCCATATTGATATGGTTATTACTCCCAGATAAACACTTCCCCTTTTTAAGGACATATCACTTCAGATCTTGTCTGCTCTGCTCTGCTCTTCTGCAAGAGAACATTAGACTCCAGATTTGTCAAATACAGAACTTTTGATAACATTAGTTTCAATTTTAGTTATGGAAAGAAAAGACTCAATCTTCCTGTAGAGACGTGGATGTGACAATCAATCATCTGAAGTGTGATTACGCAGCTACAGATGTGTAGATAATAGGATCTAGCCAGTTAATTTTGTTCCCCCCAAAGTATTTCTGATTTGGAGCGAGATTTTTCAAGCTGAAATAGGTTTTTTGGGGGCAGGGATTTCAACAAAAAGAAAAAAAAGAAGGCAGCCTTGAATACTTCATTAAATGCAATACAATTTTTTTCCCTCATAATGTATGGGTTTCAAGGTCTTTGCAAACCTGCCAGTTTTTAAAGGGACAGGTGTCACTTCAAGTAAAACGTACTGAAACCTTCTCTAATATTTCAATGTGACAACTTCCAGCCAATTCCACGCTGTCCAGATAACGTAAATTTCCCTCCACAGCTGGACAGGCTGTTTGCTCCTTTGGTGGGAGGCTAGCCATAAAACAGAGCAGCAAATCTCTCCACTTATTCTGTTGAAAGCCACAGAGAGGGGAAAAAAGTCCAACCCAGAGCCCTTTAGTTACCTGCCCATTCAGACTGTCATTTACCCAAGGCAGGAGACCTGGTCTCTTGCTCTTCCTGACCCAGACATGCTACTAGAAAAGCAGCTCTTGCTGGTTATGCTCACTCACTTGCCCCTACCAGCCTGAACATCTGCCCATTTTTAATGGTGCATGTGCAGTAAAAACAACCATAAGCAAACTTCAAAGAAGCCAGGAGATTACAGTGATTTGCCTGAAGATGGGAAAGAGGAGTCCATGTTCCTGCTCTACATCAGGGGGAACAAGGCTTTGAAGGTTGTCTATAACATTCCAACTGAGCACCCAAGTCCAGTTATCTCACCTCTCCTCACGGGAGCAAGAGGAGCAGGGCAAGAAGGTATCTAGCCCAGTAATAGTACTGCTGCATTTTGCCCTGGCCCTTACCTCTGAGGGCCCCCTTTAAAGTTAATACAGTTTCTCCTTTCTGACAGAAGTCACTCTGACCTGCAGTGAAATCATGCTGTAGAGGTTTATCTAGCAGAAAACTCCTTTTCCACGGACTCTGACTCGCTTCTGTAATCAGTGTTCACAACCTCAGGGAAACACATACATCAGAAAAATCTCAGAAAACACTTATCACCTTCTCGCCTTCTGAACGCAAGATGAGGGGACAATGTATGATTTAGCTCAAATTATCTGCTCTAGTGAGATTCGGGAATTGCTGTCAGCAAGTAGGATACCTGCTGGGACTTGGGGAAAGGAAAGACTTATTCAACCATTGTTGAGCCATAATTGAAGGTTTAGGTTTACTCGAATGAGGTTTAACAGGAGACTTAGGACATTTTATCTATCCTCTAAGCCTATACTCCTTTCCTTGTTCCTTTGTGAAATGAAACCAATCTGTTACATGATTTACCAAGCTAAAAAAACAAATGCATCATTACCAAATTAGGAGAGAATGAATTATCTTCCTCAAAGCAGAAACCAGAGGAACGATTTATATTCTAGATCTGCGGTGCTAAGCTTCCCAAAACGGTGCAACATGCATGTTTAACTAAGTACTTGTCATAGCACCTTTTTCATACCATTGCTAATGGGAAAGTGCAATGCACTGAGAAGGACTTATGTCCTAGAGAGTGTTTATTATTTTAAATGGTCATGGCTGTGAATTATGTTTGTTTCTTCACATTAAGTAGTTTTCAAAAAAAAAATATTTCTCATGTAAGGTATTTTTATAGAGATAATTCTAAACCTATACTGCCTCCACTGCAATCCATTTGTCAGAAAAAAAACCAACAAAAACCCAAAAAAATTCCCCCCAAAAACCCAAAAAATCCCCACCATAACCAAAAATATAAAGACATTTCACTGCAAGTCTCTGTTGCTTTGTCACAATTCCCCAATTCAAATGAAGGTCTCTGTTTATAAATAAGTACTGTAAAAGGATGACATATAACACTATTGCCTTTGGACTGACTCTTTTTTTCTCCCTGGTCTTCGTCACAAAACATGAATCCAGGTGGCAAAAACAGATGGAAAATTTGACTGTCTTTGTCACAGTTATTTCTGGTTACAAATAATGCAACTCCAAACACTGTACGAAATCTTTTGCGGCACATTGTACAGAGCTTAAATCCCTTCTCAGCCACAAGAATAGAACAGACAGTGTCTCTTGTATCTATCTTGTGCTTGTCATGTAGTCCCTCAAAAAGGATTTACTCTTTGCCTGCCATGGAATAGGCAGGGCAGCGGAAGACAATGTAAAGGAAACACGTGCTGCAGGAAACAAAAGCCCCTGCTGGAATGCAATGCATCAAGGAAGGCTCAGGCCCCAACAAACTGCAGGCAGCTGAAAGAACGAGGCACCCATTGCAAGGGAGGCAGCAGCACACTGCACTGGTGATGGCATCTCCCTTCGGCTTTCCTGCCCTGTGAGTTAGTGGTTACAATGGTTGTCCGTGCTCGTGTTTCCAAGGAGCGAAGTGAGGGAGAAATCCTGGCCATGTGCTCACCTCGCTTCCCTTCTCTCCTGTGGTTGTGGAGACATAGACCTCCTGCAACATGAGAGCTCTTATCTTCCTGTCTTGGTGTTTTGGAAAAGCCCTGCTTCCCTGGCTCTGCAGCCAGTAATTGAGATTGGGTATTCACCTGCAACATGGCTCGAATCTTCCCCAAATTCAATGGTCCCACAGGTAATAAGCTTTTCTTTTCACTGTGAACTTACTTGTAACTGCAGGTTTCTTGTTTAAGAGAAAGTCAGAAACAAAAATTACCTGTAATTTGAGAGAAAATGTGACTCTTGATTCCTTGCACTACAGTTTGCAAAAATGCTACACAGATCTGCTATCCAATGTATGGATCTCAGCTCAGTTTCAAAGCCGTGGTGACTTTCCGTGCCACAATTCTGTAAACAAACTGCAGTTGCCTATTCATTAGGCTTTGCAGTTTCATATCATAGCAATGAAAGCTCTACACTCAGGTCACCTTGTCTCTTTTGGGTAGAGAAAATCATACCCAGAGTCTATAGTCTTGTGAAAGAAAGTTCCACATTTCTAAATTTTCATTGTACGCAGAAACAAAACAAACAAACAAAAATAAAAAAACAACCAAACAAAACAAGGGTTCTGATGCTTTAAAGTTTCTGTAACTCTTTGTATGGCTAGACTCCTTGCTACCCACATTAGCTTCTCCCTTTCTGGTCCCTCTACAAACATTTCACGGAAGTGGTGAGAAATTACTTTTTCACATTTCCATTAGGAACAGAAGCAGATTTCAAACTTGAAAATTATCTTGCTGGTCAAGTATCCAATGTTCCAGCTGATATGTGGAAAACTATCCAATTCACTTGGTTGGCTTACAACAAGCCTTCATCCCGTCCTCCAAATGATACGGTCACAGCTGGATTTCCTACATCTATATCTTGGTAACTTTGTTGAACTGAATGAGATTCCCTCCAAATAGCAGAAAATACTGATAGAAATAGAGGAAGAAATCTAGGTAAAATGCATTTATTGCCACAACAAAAGAAGTTGACTAAAATGCTACCAGAGTACAGGGTTTCTTTCAGAAACAATAAATCAAGACTCATAAGTAAAAGTGATTACTTTTTCAGTACAGCTTAGAAGACTGCCTAGCACCATAATTTAAGATTTTTTACTGCTAGTTTGGTTTACTGCTTGGCTATAAATCCTGTTTAAACAATCCTAGAAGGATTGCTGCAAGCCTCAGAAGCACTGGGAGTTCCAGAACGAAATACCTTCAAACACAGGAGGGTTGGAAGCTTCAGTGTCTGCTGCCCCTGGAAGCTTAATCCACAAGGCACATTTCAGACATGTTCTTTACATCTTAACCTATTAGTTTCCTAGAGGTTTATTAAAAAGGTGCAAGGTCAATCAGTGCCTAAATATCCATTAAATACCAACATTGGATTTATCGAATTTCAGGGGCTGTCTAGCATATAAGTCTGGCATGTGTCATTATTGAAATTCAGTTGAGGTCTATGTTGAAATCTAAACCAAGAGAGTTAAATGCATAAATTGAAAAATCAATCAATCTCAGTTGGATAATTTGCAGCTGATGCTTTACACTGATCCTTTGCTACAGGTGGCATCCTCAGCATACGCACTAAGAAAATAGGAGGTTAAAAGAGGTGGAGAAAAAACATAAATTTTTATTATCTTGTGATAATTCAAGGAATTTTGTATTCTTTTACCATAACAGTACCAGAAAGCAGTGATGTGCTAGGATCTGGTTTCTTTTATCTTATGTTCATCTGTTAAAAATAAAAATCTTTTCATAAATTGAGAAAAAAACCCCAAATCCAAATATCTCCTTACACTCATTGTCTCTATAAATAACAGTGATAACAACAACACAAAAGCTTAAAAAAAGCCAAGCAAATAACTTCCTAAATTAGCATCTAGAGAGTTCAAGGAACATAATCAAATAAAAAAGGGTATCATCATAGAACAGATGGATACAATTGGAAATACATGATGTCTTAGTGAATCAGTTAGTCACTGGTCCATTTCTGTGTCTGTAGTACTAAAACTCTCCCAGGGACAAATTGTTTCACAATGAAAAAAGTAAGTTATTTAAAGAGAAATGGCCATAGTGTAGAGCTACACAGTGCCTGAGCTGTAGGTAAAGGTTTCAGAAGAAATTCATATGGAATTGCTTTTCTCAAGTGAGACCAGTGGGGCAAAAATATGGTAAGGATGCAAAGTTAAAATAGAGATGAAGAGCTTTTGCACACTGAATGACCGCTGTGTTTTCCATCCACAATGACAACCATGGCGAGCAGTGGCTTTGATCTCATTTTTGAGGCCTGTAATTTAGACATTCACATCTTATCTTGTCATCTGGTGACCTTTGTGGATGAATGAAAAGACTTAGACAGCTCTGAGACGTAATTCATCATGCTTACCATTGATATCTATCTTACTAAGTGCTTCATCTACTATAGGTGAGCACAGCTGCACCATGGAAGTGTATTTCTCCTCACCAGTCCTAAAGGATTGCACATGGAACACCCCTATACAGGCCTCTACTCCCCAGATATCTGTCTAGGTTTAAGGAAAAGCCACAATTAGTACATGTGTTGGCAGATGTGAGTCACTGGGAATCACATGTACCTGATCCACCCACAGCATAGGAGCAATGAGCTGGGACCTGTGCTGACATTCTGTGAGCTCAGGTGAAGTTTATTCCTAAACATATACCTATGGACAAAGAGGACTAGCAGGACCAAAAATCCTGATCAGATAACATCAATTTAAGATAAAATTATTTTCACTGATTTCAGTGAGAGCAGAATTTGGCCATTTGAGAGAATGTCTGAAAATCCCACAGTCAAAGTGCTTTTTCCAAAATGAAAAAAGGTTATTAAGAACCAGCAATTGCAGACCTGAAGCATTTACATAGCAGCCGAATTTTCAAAGTCCTTTTATGCCCATAAATCCTGTTATGGGATCATTAAAAAAAAAAAAAAAAAAAAAAAGCAAACAAAAAACAACCCACAAAACACCAGAGCACTTAGCACTGCATCTACATTCAGTATGCTGAGCGTATTTGAAAAATCTGACCTTAACTTATTATCTCTGATAGGCTCAGTATGTATTTTTTGAAGGAAATGTACTTGGTGTCATGTTAGTGAGAAAAGTAACAGGGGAGAAAAGTGTAATCACAGTCATTTGAAACTGGGTATCCAGTATGCCAAAATACACTGATTATTCTTCCCTTTTATTCCCTACTTTGTCTCAGGCTGTGCTTGTGCCAGATACAGGCATCAAAACTGTGATTTTTGTTTGGATAGGATCTCTGTATTAGAGAGAGAACAGAATTAAAAATAAATTGTTAAAATACATATGACATTCCTCATGCAGGGCTATGAAAGACCTTAGAGCTCAAATTAGCAGGGGAGGATGGATGAAGAAAAAAATATTTTTAGATTTGGAAAGTGATGTACAGGTTAGAAAGATATGACTTTTGAGGTTGAGAAAAATCTCTTCAGGTATGTATTTTAAATTGAGAAGAGCCCAATGCAAACAAAAATCCTGTTCAAAATTTTCTCCTGTATTTCTTACACTAATCCTTTTCCTTAGGCAAGAATGAAAGTATTTTAATTTGTTTTTCTGCCTGTTATGTTTCAGGCTTTTATTTCATCTTTCTTGTCTTGATCGGCAGGGTTAGGCAAATGAGTTCCTCTCTCTGCAGGAATCCATTTCGTGTTATGGGTTTCCTGAACAAACAGGTAAACTGATGCTCAAGTCTGGCTCTCAGAATACTTAAATGACAATTTTTAAAAGTATATTTTAAATACCTAGAGAAAAAAAACCTAAACAACAAAACACCCCAAAAAAGCAAGAGGTTAAAAAAAAACGAACAACAAACTCCACAAAATTTTGCACAATTTTGTTTTGAGAAACCATCTTAATTAACTTTGAAATGCACAAACAGTAAATAATATCAAATAGCCCTTTATCCAACTGCACAGGTACCATGGACACATGAACACACAGGAGCACAGGGATTCTGGACTCATGTGGTTAGGAAAGAATTTTTTTTTAATGGTCTACAATAGTTCAGAAACTGGAGAAGGGACTCTAAAAAACAGGCAGTGCTACAAAAGGTAGTTTATGCCACATTAATCTCTCTCATCTGATGTTCTTTGATGATTTCTGAACGCTTATGGTGAACAAGACTTAGTATTACCTACTGCTTCTTCACAGCCACCTAACAGACCAGTCAGCTCTACAAAAGAGAGGTGGTTTTATTTGAAACCTTTCTCCGTGTGAGATGTGCAACAAAGAGCAGAAAATTCAGGCATTTGTTTGTTCTCTCACAGAGGGGAAACAGGGTCCATCTGTCACAGAGATTTACTGATGTGTCTGTCTGGCCCCAGTGCAGTCCTGCCAGGTGGGACCACAGAGCCCACTGTAACTGGGTGGACAGGAGTCCACCAAGCCAGGATTTGCAAAATCTACTACCAGAAAAAGTTACAGCAAATCTCTACAGATATATATATATATATATGCATATATATATATATGTATATAAAATTTGTCTGTGCGTGTGTATACAGATATACATATATATATGTAAAATCTTTGCTGGAAAGTATCAGCACAAAGGCTGATATGGCACAGTTGCCCTTCTTTCAGTCTCCTGGTCATACATAATGGACAGATATGGTGAATAACAGCCAAAAAAAAATAGAAATGAGATAAGTTAAACTATATAGATTCAGCTGATACAAAATGAGGCTGTTAATGGCATCCCTCCGAAGGAAGCTATCATTTGAAGGAGAGGCCCTGCTTGGCCGTAGATGTCATTATCTTGACAAATGGGGTGTATGATTTTGCTTAAAGAGAAAGGAGGGCAGATACTTTTAAAATTACAGCAGTAATTCTAAAGCTGAATGGCAGTTTAAGGCTTCGTCCTCACTTGCAGCATATAATTGAGGCACTATCATTACCTCATTACCCGAGCACACTGCTGTAAGCTTTGAAAATGGCCTCTAAAGGGCCACTGACACCGCTCAACGAGTTTCGAGAAAACATTATATTTAGGGACAAACATAATTGTTCATCACATATTTTCTTACTCAAATGAAAGGGCCACATTGCAAGCCACAGGCAGCAGACAGCAAGAGCAGCCTGAATGAAAATGCACAAAGTGAGAGCCATGAAAACACTATGAAAATTTGGTCCTGGTTATTTAATAATGCAGCTATGCACACCCCAGGACCGTGTACCAAGCAGAACCAAGACACAGTATCATACAGCTGTGCTACAGCACCACTAACCCCAGCCCTATTCCAGGCTTTGGGTCTCACTTGATAACACGAGTTATATTATCTCTTCCTCATCTCCGATATTGTTCATGCCATTTATTGAGTTTTGGTCAGCTCTTGCAATTTTCCACAGTCTACAGTGTCCAAACTCATACAAAATTGAGTACAGGAACCTTAGCAGCCTGAAGAAAACCACACAGCTCTTGCACTGATACTGGAAGCACATGTATGGGTTTTGTGCACTCCTATCAGTGCCACTCCAGAACAGGTTTTTTTTGCTTTATATGACCATGTCTGCAATAACTTGCAACTGCCTATGGAAGAGACAGTCTCCTCCCCTTCCTCTTCTAGGTGTCTCCTGCTTCCCATGCTGTCCATCTGGAATAGCTCCTCCTGGCCAGGTGCAGCCAGAAAATGATGCTTCTCAGCCCGCTTAATTGTCCTCAAGTGACAGATGGGATTTGACTATAGCTGGTAAGCCGTAAGTACATGAAGCAGATGAGCAGTTAATTAGCAATGTTAGTGTTTCTCTGCAAATATCTATAGAAACTACACATCAAAAGATAGCCTTATCAAGCCAGTTAGTCCATCCTCTCGCTTCTAACACATTTCTTATCTCATGCAGCACATTAAAAGGTTTGTGTTCCCCTGCGCCCAATAAGCTACTTTTAAAAGCTGAAAGTTTCTATCAACTTTCCTTAGGAGACTATTTCACAGTCTAATGAATCTCGCTGTCAATAAATCTTTTCTTTCTATTCAGCCTAAAGATAGTTCTTGAAATATTGAGCAGGAAAGAAAAAAAAAAAAGGAAAAAAAAATCTGATAACTCGGTAGAACAATTTCTAAAAACAGTACTGTGCCTTCATGTTTCCTAGGACACATTAGCACTTCTGTAAATGGTTGTATTAGAAAAAGAATCAGTGTAGTTTTCTCTTGGGAGCAAATTTCATTTAATTCTACCACATTACAAAAATCTAGATATTCTGGTCCTTAAAAAAAGAAATGAAAAGAAAAAAGAGACATAACAATAGGGTAGAGGGTAGAATTGAATGGGGTGATCCAAGGAAGAAAGGCAATGCAGTCAGAGTTTCTTATATTGCAAGTCAAAATGCAATGGTCAATGTCTATGAGTCTATCCAAGCAGGGAGTCTCACAACTTAAATTCATTTATTTATTATTCAAAACACACTGTACAAAGTGGAGAATTTTGGCTTACCAATTCCCTCCTGAGACTCAGCTATTTCATAAAATAACTCAGGATTTCCTTAGGTTTTCAGAGTACCTTGGCAACACCTGAATAAACGTTTTAAAAATTTAGCCTAAGAAAAATTACTCCAAGAAGTTACTGGGAATAAAGACATAATATATAATTTATAGCATATTTAATATATTTTTTCTGTATGCCTGTACCAGCCTTCTGATGTTCTTATGTGCTGAGTCTTGAGAAGTTTCTTTGTGGTTTAACACTAAAGAAGTTTAACAAAACAAGACACACCAGCCTAGAAAGAAATGAACTCTTCTGACAACAGTTATCTTTTTGCTAGTTCTTTAGTCTCCGCTATCCTTTTTTGGCCTGGTTTAGAGCCTTCCCTCTATTCTTGTCCATCCGAAAACTCTTCTCTGAAGGATCCTCCACCAGCATAAGCAAAAACTTCCTTGGTAATGCAAGGCAGGTGCCAGTGAATAATTCAGCCCGTAGGAAACTCAGGTCAGCCAGATGCTAAATGCACACCAAAATCCTGAATTAAATCAACAGACGTTATAGATACCATAACAGTTTATTGGTCAGATGTTTACTTGAAAGAGTTTCCCCTATTTGCCACACTTTCTAACTAGTTACAGGGATTGAGGACTACATGCAAGAGCTCAGACTCCTGCATAGTCAGAAACTTCAGCCTTGCAAGAGACCTCTTGTCTATACACTCAGATGTTAGCATATTAAACTTCTAGAAGAACAGTTTCACAAGAGAGAAAGAAGAATACTCCTTCTCCTCTTTCCAGCTTAAGAGACCCATAATGCAATTTAAACCTTTTTTTCAAGAAGTAGATGAATGCCTACCTCTTCCAGCTGCTAGAGCTCAGCAGTAGCTTCCTCATGCTCACACCAACACAGCCAGCCACTGCAACTACTGAAGAAGCCCAAAGTGCAGAGAGAACAATTTTCACCTAACTAGGAGTGAAACACTATGAAAGCTATCTGAATTATTTGAGCCAGAGACCATGATTATACTAGCATCGTTTCAGAATCCAGGGTGCTAATAACTTAGTCATCTCAGCAGTGAAACTTTATCTCTGTATCCTGGTAGAAGATCACTGCTTCTGCCCACATGTGCAAGGACTGAGTAATTTGCACCTCTTTACACCCTGCTGAAATACAGCCGTGAACTCAGCCAAACGCGGACTGTGGACTCAGTCATCCTTCTGTGCCATGAGGACTGTAGGAATCAGTATCCTGAATTAAATCAGTCAGAACAAATCTGAATTGTGTCACATCTATGGTATATCCAGCCCACTATCTTGTCTCTGTTAGTAGCTAATAGGGAAAACAATCCAAAAACTTAAAAGCAATGCAAGCCTTTGCTGATAATTTCCCAGAATACTATCTCTCTCTCAGCTTCTTAGCTGCTTGTGGTCCAGCTAACATTGTTAGCTGAAGATAATGTCTTTGCATGTAAAAAAACACCATGCTTTTCGCTTGTTTAGATCTTCAAATGGTCTGTAAACCAAAACAAAAAATTAGAAATCCCTGAATCCTGCAGAAAAGGGTTTCACAGCTTTTTGTAATCCCAAAATAATAAATGCTTCATTATTTTTTGTTCTGGACCAGTGACTTGCCAGTTTAATTTGTTGTCCTCTAAGACTTGTATTGAAAGAGACAAGGAACAAAAACACTTTTCATGGCCTTAGATATCTTTATCATATCTAGCTAGAGTAAATTCCTTCCAGCTGCAGTACTCGATCATTCTTTGTTTAAAAGCTTATCCATCCATCCACCCACCCGTCCATCCATTCATCCTGCCCTTCTCTGCACTTTTTTCAGTTCCTCTTCCAGGACCAGAACTGCGCAACATCATTGATGAGAGCACTGAGGTCTCTTAACAGCTGAATCTGCACCCAAATGGGCTGCTGTAGACAGCCAGTTGTACTGGTGGATCTCTGTTAGTATCTGTTAACCACTACAGGCAATGGCCAATTTACTGTCACTGGATAACCATCTGCTGTACCTACAGAGCAGCACCACTTTGTACCAAACAGTGCTCACACAGCACTTTCCAGGCATGCCCAGTAGTCTTACAGGGACTAGACCCCTAAACTTTAATTTCTCAAGCTAAAATGTACAGGAACACATCTCACCAAATAAGGAGATGTTTGCGGCGTCAGCTAAAATCTCTTCCTTCTGCTATTCTGCTTCATTATACAGCAAAATAAATAAAATCATGAATGAATCATCCCCTAAAAAGTCTCAGGAAATCACAAATCACATGTTTATTGATGACATAGTGAGTAAACCATCTATATTTAATAACTACTGCTCTTCTTACTTCTCTTATGGATTATGTGTGCTAATCACACTGGGGGTTTTTGAATATTTACTGTTGTTTTTGTCTCTGCTGTAGTCATATATTAGAAGCTTTCACATCAAGAAGAACAAGTAAACATGCTGCTGCTGCCTGTATTATAAGGGGAGTTAGAGTGGGACATTAAAATGAAGTTTTTCACAGGCAGTGCATCTTCATTCAACTGAATATCATGGGAGATGAAGCATGTCCAAGTAATTATGGGAATTATCAGCACAGCTAACAGACACAGAGGACCATCACCGTGTTTTGGGTAACTGAGATTTGGACAGCTGAGACTGGACTGTAGTCTGTAGTAAGAGGGACTAGTTGCAATTCAGGCTAACTGCGCCAAATGTGAAATGGGTGATCAACTGCTGCAGTGCAGAACTTTATTGGGTTTGATGGCATTTTTGTTTGTTTGTTTGTCAGTGTAGGCTTAAAGGTTGTCCTGCGAATGCGATAAGAAAAACTTTGATCAAGGGACTTCAGATTTTTTTTTTCTGAGTTTACAAAAGAAACTATAAATCTTGTAAAGTATAAATTCTACTTTTTGGGGTTTTTTTCATGTGAACCATTTATGAGCAGTTTGCATTTTTCCTCTGTGAATAACTAGATCAATGATCTTAGGTCAGCTGAGCTTTCTGATTGTGCTAGATTGACCATTTGCACTACCACAGGCTGAGGTTATGTTTACCTGCACAATGAGGACAGAGAGGTGAGACGTTCTCTGGCTCTTTATCTGAAAACTAAAGGAATAAGTCAGGCATGAGCTGACATAAATTACATCTTCCAGAACCTCAGCTGAAATAAGGAGTCCTAAAAATTAAGATGCCAAATAAATCTTAAGTGTAGCATAATAAAAGCAGAAATGTTGTATATGTAATACGAATAAGAGGTTTCAGTCCATCACTGGAGTAAAATAATTATATCATTTGAATTTCTCCTAGTGTGAATTTCATCAGTAATTCAGTACGCCTATTCATGAAAATAAGTAAAATATACATGAGGAAGAACGTGCTTGCCTGGATGTATGTTTAGATGATTTCTAACATCCCAAGCAAGATAGAAAGCTTAGTATAGCTATTGCTGCTTTTTTTTTTTCTCCTTTTTTTGTGATTCCGGTTGCTGGTATATCCATATCCCTCCCAAATGACTATTAAATAAACATAGCAAAAATAAGCGGGAAGATAATGCATGAGATGACTACTGTCTTCAACTCTGTAAAAGCACGTTAAAAATGTACAAAAGGGTTCAGTGGCTCCTACTTTAGCTAAGGCTTGCTATTTGAGTACTGTTTTCATACTAGTCTTGCTGAAATGAAAAGCCTAAATGAAGTTCTCCAGTGGGCTTACTCTTGTAGGCACAGCCCACTCTATTGCTGCACAGCTCTGGGATTTGATCTGTTTTCCATTCCACTGGTTTAGCACTACCTCACCATTGCCTCAGCCTCAGCAGGATGAGGAAACCCAGTGTGATGACTGACCCAACCAACAACTCTGCTGTTGACACTGTGTGTGATTGCAGATCAGTTAAACCAAAACCCACGTGCCAATTTTCTCACTTATGAAATAGTAACACTACCCCAATTTACATGGAGAGCACCGAGGATCAGTTCATTACTATTTGCTCAGAGTCCTGAGTGGAAGATGGGCTAAAAGTAAAGGGAGTGTTTACTGCAGTGTCAGCATGCCAACATACAGTCTCCAAAAGCTCTGCACTCAAGGAAGATTTTGATATAAACTGTCAGGAACCCCTCATTCCCCTTTGCCATTGCTGAGAGTGATGAATCACATGTTAATGACAGTCCCTAACACACTTAAAAGTGGAGTAGTTGCAGGTTCACTTTTACACATAAGAGAATATGAGCCATGGACCAGCCAACAGCATTTTCAGTATGAAGGACATCGAGCTGCTGCAGGTGGGCCCTCTATCACAGGAAACTTTCTTGCATTTCTCAGCTGCTTCTTTTACTTTTCAGCTATCACAGAGCATTGACAGTGAACTCCTTAATTAATTGATGATCACTTGTGTCCCCTCTCACCCACGGTTTCTTCTGTACAGATAATATTTCAGAGGTTAATTTGGAATCGTGATGGTCTGCTTTGCCTTCGTACAAGCTTCCCACTCAAACACCACATGTTCCTTGCCATTTTACATTCATATTACCTGTCTTGTGAACCTTAAAGTAAATTCAGCATTTTTACAGCCTGTTTGGTTTGGAGAAGCCATTGAACTATCTGTTCCCTTTGTGCATAACCATCCACAAAGAACAGACTTACCAGGGCAAGAAAACAAAAAAATGAGAAAGGAGAAAAAAATTTCTACAAACAGAAGTGGTGCTATTGCTGTATAGCTATCAGCAATCCTAAAATTGTTAAGAAAGCATAATTTTATCAGAAATTGAGAGAAAATTTTGACTTATTTAGATTAGACTGTCTCATTATAATTTGAAGAATATCTGCTTTCCAGAAAATATAAGAAGTTATTTTCTGTAAAAATAGCACAAAATGCCACATTAAAGCTTTTAACATGATATAAAGTTCAATTTCATTTAGAAACAAAACTCATAAACATTCCAGCCAAAAATATTTTAAAAGACAGAACAAATGAAGATATTGTTGAATAATACACACATCCCCTCCCACAACCATACTTGGGAAGCTAATTTGGATAAAACCTATTCCCTGATGAAAAAAAGTTTGTAGAATCTTGGAATGGTTTGGGTTGGAAGGGGTCTTAGAGATCACTTAATTCCAAGACCCCTGCCATGGACAGAGACAGTTCCACTACACCAGGTTGTTCAAAACCCCATCCAAACTGGTCTTGAACACTTCCAGGGATGGGGCATCCACCACTTCTCTGGATAACCTGTTCCACTACCTCACCGTGCTTACAGGGAAGAATTTTTTTCTTAATACCTAATCTAAACCTTCTCCCTGTAATTCTGAAGCCATTCACCCTTGTCCTGTCGCTACATGGCCTTGTAAAAAGTCCCTCTCCATCTTTCTTGCAGATTCCCTTCAGGTATTGAAAGACCACAGTCATGTCATCCTGAAACTCTCTGTTTTTCAAGCTGAACAATCCCAGTTCTCTCAACATTTCCTCATAGGAGATGTGATCCATCCTCTAATCAACTTGATGGCCTTCCTGTGGAGGCTCTCCAACAGGTCCACATCCTTCCTGTGCTGGGGACCCCAGAGCTGGATGCAGCACTGTAAGTGGGGTCTCAGCAGAGGGGAGCAGAGGGGCAGAATCCACTCCCTCTCCTGCTGCCCACGCTGCTTTGGATGCAGCCCAGGACACGTTTGGCTCTCTGGGCTGTGAGTGAACACGGCTGTATCATGTTCAGCCTCTCATTCACCAGCAGCCCCAAGTCCTTCTCAGCAGGGCTGCCTTTGATCTGTTCATCCCCCAGCCTGACACCAGGGGTTGATCCAATCCAGGCGCAGGACCTGGCATTTGATCCTGTTAAACCTCATGAGATTCCAGTGGGCCCACTTCTCGAGCTTGACCAGATCCCACGCTGGCTGCAAATTCTTCACCAGCTCTCATTAAGTTGTGTGTGTCCTTTTGTCGACACAGGTACTCCCCTGAGTGTTTCCTTCATCTTCACTAGCCTATAAACACTTCATAAACGTCAGTACTGTTAGGCTTAAGTCAGATCTCTGATATATTATCTCCTGTTACAAAGGCAGAAGTGAAAAGCAAAGTTTATGCCTATGGCCAAGAATGCATCTAACCATATGTATACACGTACACATTATACATATATGTTTAATTATTTGAAAAATGGAATTAAAAAGGATCAAAAAGAATTAAAAATACATTTTCTGAGCTGACTTGCCATTTTTTAGTTAAACAGAAAGAAGATCCTTTGTTTCAGTTGGACTCATTTCACCTTTCCAAAAACATTTATTGAATCTGAAGTAGAAATATAATTATCCAGGCATTTAATTTCAAATTACCATTTCCATTTTAGAAGTGACCTAATGTATAATGTACAGAAGGGGAAATCTTTCCGAAATTAAGCAAATTGAAAGTTGTTTTCCCTTTTTCTTTACAGTCAACTGTGGGCTTTTGCAAACCTCAGTAAGTCCTGCACAGACTGTTTCTTGCAGGCTTACTTTAAGACCAAAACCTTATTTGCAAGGTTATGCTTCCTTCCTCATTTTTTTCCTGAAAATAAATGAAAATATTTTAATACACATGTATGTCAAAAGGGCTGGTACTGCCATTTCTTTCCCCTGTGAGATGCCAGGATTTACTGGATATCAATATTAAAATGCACTTACTGTGCATCCAGTTTATATTTTATTTTTATTAATTTTTAATGGTGGTTGAAAGTATCAATTTCAAAAAAAAATTTGTTATGATTTAATTCTTACTTTATTTTTTTATCTCATGCCAGGGCACTGCTGCTTCTCTGAATGACTAAAACACCTAAAATCATGGACATTTGAATATCACACTACTCAAACAATGTCAGAAAAATTAATGGAAATCTCAGTGATCAACATCAGTTAATGTCACCCAAAGCTCAGCATTTATCAACAAAATTATAAAGAATCAACTTTCTCCTGAGTATCAATTTACAAAGGCCTACCAGTAAGTTCACATATCCTTTTCTTGTGTGAAGTAAATGTGATTTTACTTGGTGCCATATAAGCATTCGACAATATCTGTTCTATGACATGATCAAACAAAAAGAACTGTGTGTTGGCAAGGTAAATGTTTTTTTCTTGCTCCTGGTAAGACTGCAGAAATAAAAACAAACAAAGAATTTTTTTTAAGAAAAGGATGCAACAATTGAAGGATCACAAAATACATTACAAAATAAATTTCTAGCTACAGGAAAGATTGTTTTGAAACAAAGTGGAAATTATTCTGAGAATGACAGTTTAAGATCCCATATTCTTTCCAAACAGCTCTCAGATAATGTTTTGTTTAAATGTTGGAAAGGCTTTGAAAATGTAATGAGGAGTGGCAGGAATGGAAGCAAAGGTCCAAAACGGTGTTCTTTTGTTCTTAAAAGTGTTTGCCACTCTACGACTAAAGTCTCTGCAAACATGGTATAATCCACTTGGGGCAGGAACCCACCCCAGCTTCCCTTCTCGAAATACTGTGGCTGAAGAAACAGCCTTCTGAAAACAGACCTGATTTGCTGCAGAAACGAAGTCTCAAAGCACAGTTTGCCTTCTACCTGAGCTAGCAAGACAAGACATATTTAGGAAGAACAGCTGACTGCAGAGTTCATTTTTGTTCTTCCCATACTTGTCAATAGAAAGAAAAGAGAGGAATGATTGTGAGAAATGTGAGTGCAACAACATCATGCACTAAACTTGAGAGGCTTTTTATTTCAGATTTCCTTAAAGATACTTGATTTCTATAACAGGGATTTTGTGGAATACTGTACTTTTAACATATGCATTGAGCTCACCACCATTTCATGATAAAACAACACCTGCTATTACAAAAAAAAAAAAAAAAAGCTGAAAGCAATTCCTTAAAATGAACATGATTAGACTAGCATAATATAAGCAAAAAACCTCTGTAAGAAATAGAAAGAGAGAGCACAGCCTAACAAAGACCTCGTTCTCAGGTCTTTCTCTGTGTGGTAAGATGGTGGTGTATGGACTGCTATATCTTTGTGCATGCAAAGTCTACCCCAACTAGGTCTCAGTTTCAGTTAGGCCACTACATGAACTCTCTGGGATTTAATGCTAACTACAGCACCATGGGAGTAACAGGACATGTCAAACGAGAGGAAAAGATCAATGAGCTGTGCTGGAAAGAACTGCAGCAGCTGTTACTTGGCCCGAGGGCATTATTTATTTCTAAATGTAAATCCTATAGTTGAGATAGAATGTGGCATAACTTTGGTTTTTTCCATTATGCGGTAGGACAGTGGCGTAGGATAGAAGTCACCAGCGCACAGAAATTCACCATGTCCTATCTCAGTCTTCTTGCAGGAGGATGGATTTCTTCCTTTTCTCAGCACAATCTGAAATGTAGTGAGGTTTCCTGAGACACAGACCCACAAGGTCACCACAGACCTTTGTTTTGCTGCTCATAGCATTAGACAAGTAAAAAAATTGTAAAAGAGGTAAATAAAAACCACTAAGACAGGCATGAATTGCAGCCATTAGACATCCAGCACAGACGGGAAAGATCTCAGGCCATCAGTTGCACTCTCCCTGGAAAAGACGGACCTGGCACATTTTAGAGGGTCTCTCACATTAACTTGAAAGCTTGTTGCTAGGTTCTACTAAGAATGGAGTAGTTATAAGTATTAGCCGATGATAAGAAACACTTTGTGTTCAGTCCTGAAGAAAAATAAAAAAAATAGCTTCTTCACTCAACTCACTGATCCAGGGAGGTGAAAGAAAGATCGAGGCAACAGAAACAAATGCACAAGGGGCTTGAGTACATTTTCTAATGTTCACCAAAAGGCTAAAACAGGTTAGATGTGAAAAAGAAAACAATCTCGAGTGGCAAAGATAGGTATCAGCTATGTACAGTGTGACCAAAGACACACATCATAAGTCTGTCTTTAGCCTGGCCTGGTACTCTGACTTGGTGGCAAAAAGGGTTGTACAAATAACTGAATAGACAGAAACATCTTCTTAGCTGTTACACAGCTGATCTTTCTTTCTCTCTTCCCCCTCATCCTACCGAAATTTCTCAATTTTTTCTCCAAATGTTTCTCTCTTTGCCCTCAGGGTATTTGCCCTCATGAATATTCATCAGGCTGCTTTTCAGCTTCTCTGCTCTGACTCTCTGTCAGTAGGACCAGTTCTCTTCAGTTCGCATGAAACTGCTGCCACCCAATCCTGGATCAGAAGGAAAACATTATTAATTAATGCCCCTGAAACTTCTCCAGTCAGGGTAGGGCGATGGGAGACCATGGACACGGGAAAGCTCATTCTCTGCGAGACTTCTGGCCACACAGTATAACTGTGAAGTCCATGAACAACCTTCCCCCTCATCTCAAGAAGGTATCACTGTCAAAATGCGTCTCTGAAGCGCTGAACAGAAGATGTAGCTGTGCTAACAAGGAAAGGTCACACTGTCCTTCCAAAGCGGGTGTCAGGTGAAGCATTCACGGCTCAGTGGTCTACTTGGCCGTGTGAAATGGAACTAGAAAATACTCACGTATCTCACAGAGGAATTTGTCAATTGTCAGGGATAAATACAAGATATTTTGATTATAGGCAGCTTTCAAAAAAACCACAAACCAGAAAAAAAACCAAAAAACCCTTATCCTCTTCTCCATGAGAGTTTCTGGGAGCAAACTCATTTTCCCATTTTTCCACTGAACATTTCCAGAGGAGATAAGTTATCTGACATGACAACAGGGAGAAAGTGCAGTCAATAGTTTGGAGAGCAAGTAATCAATGTTGTACCCTTATTTAAAAACCAATATACAGTAAATATCTGCCAGCAGCAGTGATAACATTCACTTACACTGAAGATAACTCATACAAAATGCCAACTAGTTCTCAATTTCGGAAACCAACAAAATGGTCTCAGTCCAGATAATTTATTTTCTATCAATACAGTTTGGCCTTTTTCTTTCTTAGTTTAGTATACTTGTTTCACATCCAAACCACGCAGAGCTTTCTGAGTATCACATGTGTTTCCCTATTCACAGGGATATTAACAAAGGGATGGAGATAAAATGTCTACTGAAATGATTGGGAAGGAGACAGACATTTGTTGTTGGCTACTTTTAAACCAGACAGGGAACGCTGAACAAGCCATGACAGGCACTTTTTTCCTCTTGACTTTTCCTTTTGCCATTTGACTGCTCATTGTTTCCATTCTTTACTGAAAGGGCAGACACATTTTTTAAAGGCTGTTAACAGAGGGGTCTAATATAAATCCTGGTACAATCAGTTCTTCCTTTCTAGCACCCATACAGGTGCTGCTCTCTCACTGATATCATAGCCTATCCATCCTGCCACTGCAGCAGAGGATGTGGCATGTTTAAGATATCCTCTTTTCCTTGCCTGTTCTTAGTTTTTATCTTTAGGCTGTAACAAAAGGAGGATTACTCATTCTGACCGACATGTATACTGAAGCTTTTCTGAGGAGCTTAGACATGACAAAAGAATGGCTAAGGGCTCTTGGTAACTGGTGCCATTTTGAGCCCCCTTGCTCCTCAGCCTGTTCAAGCAAATTGATCCTCTAAAGGCAGAAGAGGAAAAATTCCTTACTTCTTCACCATTACATTTATTTCCTCCAATATCAAAGGTGCCTGGTCACAACAATCCCTGTGACTCAATTACATTTAGGTTTTCCATAGTCTTTCCTTCTCCCAGATAAGTCAGCTCAAACTCTACAGTCCCAACTGGACAACTGCAGCAATTTTTTTCAGTCTTGCACATGAAGACCCATGCACTGCCCCAACCTACGTCTTCTGGCTCCAGGAAGAGTCACACTGGTGATTCTCTGCACCAGTGCCACACATGTGTTTTCTAGGGATTTTCAGTGCAACATTAGGTCTATTAAAAGAGACAAGATGCTTTTAGCCATCATGTACTTTCTGCTGATATTATCCTTAATCCAGCTTCTGTTCAGCTCAGAACCTGCCTTGCTATGCACTGGGATGAACCAGCCCTACCTCTCACCTTCTGACCAACCATTGTCCAGGACCCTGGATTGACTACTATTCCAGCACCTTCTCCTTATCTCACCTCATTCCATAACCCCACAGTGGCAGCAGATCTGCAGGAGGATTAGAGACCTGTTCCTTCCTGAAGTACGATTAGCAGAAGCCTCCTAAATGCTCCATTGTACTGCTTATACTACTGCTGCAGCCATCCCCTCCTACCTGCTGTTATTTAGCTGCCATATCCTCTCAGCTCATAAGTTTTTCATAGCTGGAGAAATTATTTCAAGAGCAGACTCTCAGAGGCCTTGATATCTCACAGCTCTTGTTGCCAAGATGCCCCTAGAATAATCCCATTTGGTCAAATAAATTGACTTCCAGGTAAGGCTTGGCAGACAAAAGTTTTCTGGTCCCTTGAGTCAAAATGAAAATGTCTACAGTTTCCATGTCCCAAACTGAAGGTATGCAAAACTTTTAATGAGCCAGGAATGTTTAATTCCAGTTCAACTCACAGATTTTCTTGTCATTTAGCAAAATGGGATTTTATGATCATATGAATTATTTTCAGTTTCCATAGAAAATGCATGAACTGGAAAGGGATAATAAAATTTATCTTCCAGAAAGAATGTAAGATGAGGTGTACTGAAAATTTTGTCCCTACAGTTTTATAGTCAGGAAATTGTAAGACTGACCATTTCCTAATCAAGTGTCTGTCTGTTTAAAATATTTTTTCCTGCGAAAACCAAAAACATTTATACTGGAAAACTCCCGCTCAGCTCTGCCTTCTATGTAGGTCAGTAGTGATTCTGCATGGGACCAGACCCTGACAGCACATCTTTTCCCTTTCTCACATGTTTTCAAATCAGTAATTTTTCAACTGAATAGATGTTTTCTGACTTTTACTGCTGCTGCTCATTTTATGTGCTGAAGTTGCTATCCTGGATTTGTCACCAATGTTTTTCCATAAAAATGAGGATGTCATCAGACACCCAGATCATGGGTGAAGCAAAGAAAATGACAGGAAGACAGAAAAATTGGAAACAATGTCATGTAAATATCCTGAAGTAAAGTGACAATCACTGAACCAAGGTAAGCAGAAATACTTCTAAATGAGGTGATATTTTCCCAATTTTTTCATGTAACATCACTGCGGGCCTTCTAATGACATATTTACGTATATTAATTTCATGGCAAGGTTTGTCAGTCACCCACGCAGGAGGTAGTTTGAGTTCCCAGAACCAGAAGTGTCACTTACAGGCTTTCCTCTCTCTGTGCATCCTGGGTGGAGCTGGGCTGGGCACAGAGTAACAGCTGGCCCTTCACTGCAGCACTGCATCACGCTGATTTGTGATTTGTGGGGTTTGTTATTATTCCGGTGCACTCAGATGAAACCTTGTCTTTTGTCACAAGTTTCAGCGGATAAGTGGGAGCTGTTCAGTCCCTTGCAAGCACATGCAGCCTCTGGACACTGACAAGTAAATCCCAGCCCCTTGGTGAGATCCTCTGGTACTACAGTCAAATTCTACATGGTAAAAACAAAGGGGAAAAAGGGAATACAGCAATGGCCTGTTTGGTGTTGGGCAGTATATTCCAGAGTCATCTGGACTGGTTTGAAGGAGCCACAGATGTCTTCCTACAAAAACAGTGTTACTGCTTTTCAGTCCAGCACCTAGAGGACAATTAGCCTCTCCACAAAAACAAACCCATGACAGCACACTCGGACAAAGAAAGTAAGGCTGAGTGCTCAAGCCAGGAAAAAAAAGACTGAGTACACACTTGGAACAAATTACCCCTCTTCTCCCACAGGTGATCTTTGTAGGTCAAGGCAGAAACGCATTAGCAATGCAAAATGGGATTTGGGAGTGAACAAGCGTTGTCATCATCCCCTCCCTCCCCTCTGTGAGGGTGGGTGGCAAATTCAGCCTCAAGGGTTTTCGGTCCACAACCCCTCAGCAGGGAGTTAAGCCACTTGAAGAATATTCCCGCCTACTACCAGTTAAACCTTGATAATTTTGAATCAGCCTCCCATTTTGTTTTTATGCCAAGTACAAAAAAAAAAAAAAAANGATCAGACGGGTCTCTAATCATTACATTGCAAATTTGAGTCAGTGGTCAGATTCCTCTGCAAAGAGGGGGAGCAGAATCACTCTGACTAGGATTGCCAGGGAGCTGTCAGCTCGGGTCCGCCTGAGCAGCAGGCAGAGCGGAGGCTACGGAGCAAGGCTCCACGTGCCATTTGTATCTCCCATTGGGAAAAATGGCCAGTAACGGCCGTATTGTAAGTTTAACCAAGAAGCACTAAAGCTGTGAAGTGCAGCCTGGGGCAGACAGGACAGCAGCAAACAGGGGCTCTGAAGCTGGGCCACATTTCTCACCCTTTATGGTGCACCAAGGGGTGCCAGCCTGCCTGCCTGCCAGCGCCCTGCACAGCCGGATACTGGGGCACACCCGGTCCAGGTCTACCCTAAAGAAACCAGAGCTGTGCTGGGCAGAGCAGGACAGACACTGCCTCTGATCCAGCAGGTGATACAGATCTTTGCTTGGTTTCATGGGTTAAATGGCTTGGTTCGGCATTAATTTTTTTTTGCTACCTGTGTCCTTGCATTGGTTGTTTTTTGCATCCCCTCTCTCCCCAGGAATTAGAAGCAGTTTCAGGGAAGGTCGGGAGCTCTTCTTCGTGCTGCTGCAACCCTGCAGCTCCGAGCAGAGCGCGCACGAGAAGCACTCTGTTGTGCTCAAGTGGTGATCTGTGGGCAATGCAAACTCACCACAGACACAGAGCAAGCTGTAAACAAGGACACTGCAACCAGCCTGAAACACGGCAAGAGTGAAAGTAATTATTTGTCTCTCTTCCTTCTCACCACAAGCCCAAATTTCCCTTAGTACAGGCTCTGTCTACAGCAAGGTCCAATAGAAAATTGATCCCTTGCATGGCAATGTTTCCACTTTCTGGAGGAACAGAAAATCACCATGACAATTGTGTTGCATCTGCTGGACTTACCCATGCTGAACATTATATTATAAAGTTAAGAAGTGTCAACTTAATTAACTATGACTTTATAGACTGAAGTGATGCTTACTGTTTCCCTGCCTCTTCTCATAAAAAGAGTTTTTCTGTCATATTAATCCCAAAGATGGAGTAGATAAAATAAACCTTATTCTTCTTAATATCTCCATGGCACTACCCCAAAAATACTAGATCAGGTAGTCTGAAAAGAAAAAAAAATCTTGCTTTAAAGCAATATTATTTGTCTCTTTTGTGTAGGTAGGAGTTACCCAGTTTAAGAACCCTACCTTCCTACACTACCACAACTGACCGTTTTATATTTCCAGTTACTAATCTACCATACTGGGACTTGTTGACTTCACTGCCAATTTCTTTTACACCATTAGCTCCTTTCTTCTATTCAATCATGCACTTGCTTTGTGTCCCAAATGTGTGCATATGTCCATGCAATTGAGAGAGAGACTCAGTTTCCATTTTGATGTATCTTGTGCTGTGCTGCCACTTAGATGCTTCCCCCACCCCAATTCTCAGTACATTTAATCTTGCCGAGAGCGTGTATGTCTGCTGACGTCAGACAGACATGACATAGCATATACCTGTTTGTGTACCCCATCCCTCACATGCCCACCTTGCCACTTCTGGATGTCCATCACCAGTGGCATTGCCTTACCAAGAACAACAGCCCCTGTGGCAGCAGACACTGAAGTGGGTGCCCACTGCCCCTCCACACCCCTCACCCCCTTCCCTTTTCTAGCTGTTCCTATGCCTTCTGTTTCTTCCCATGACATTTGCCAAGGTCCTCACACTTTTCCTCTCTGGTTTTATATACGGCAGAGTTGATCTGTCCAGAGAAGTTCTTCCTCAGCTTTGCAGGATTTATTAATTCCTCAGAAAGCTGAAATTACTTTCACAGCTTTACACTATTCCTCAATTCTTCCTTTATTAGAAACCAAATTATTATCCTTTCTTTTAAACAACTTTCCATCGCTGTTTAAAAGCTATCATGAAAATTTCCTATTGACTCTTAAGAAAATATTCTCTTTGAAGTGCCTTTTCATACCATGAGAAGCAGAAACCAGACTGAGATCCATTACTCTACATGAACAATCTTATCTAAGCTAACATGAAAAGGGAGATAAAGTTATACACATCTCCAATGCTTTAAGATGCACAACTGAGATATTTTTTGCCATCAGAGGTAACTGTCTATGAAATGTTTTGGGTACATATCGATATATAGTTTATGTTATAACTGTACAGTTTATACATACATATGAAAAAAATCTTGCACTTACCTTTGAGAAGTAACATTTATCCCAGGTTTGGTAAAATAGGCTCAGACAGGCACTTAGACCTTCTTTCTATTCCATGCATCCTTCTTTCAAAAGAAGATAGAATCAGAAAAATCCCAGTTGATCTCTAGCAAACCAAAATGCAGACAAGATTTTTTGTCAGATGCAGCCTGATTCAGTGAAGTCCGAGCGTGTGAATCCCTGAGACTCTTTGTTCAGTAATATCCAAAGCACAAAAAAAGGAAAGGAAAAAAAAAGGAAAAAGGAAAAGAATAATAATAAAAAAAAAAGTGAATAACTTGTTCTTTTCCTGTGTGGTTTAAAAAACCCAGTCTTGGAGGACTAAGCAGACTGCAGGCTTTTTGAGCATTCTGATCCTAGTGCATCCCGAGGTAACACATGCATTTCAGTATTGCAAGTCTTCAACTTCATACAAGCAAGCCCAGCTTCTGTGTATGTGAGTGTGTGTTGGAGTGGGGGGCCGAGTTGTACCGCGGGGGGAAGAGACGCAGGGAGATACACACACTCACAGTCACGCAGAGATGGAAGAAGGAAAAACAGCAAAGTGGAGTGATCTCACAAAGTGCTCTAGATGGCAGAGCCTGCACGGCTTGTAAGACAAGCAATGTGCACACACCAGGGGAAAAAAAAAAAAAAAAAGAGAGAGGGGAAAAAAAAAAGATAGAGAGTGAAAAACCCGAGAGAACTAGCAGGCAGCTTCAGGAATTTCTTCTTACCTCTTCTGACGATGCAACATGCAGCAAGTGCTTTGTGCTGCATAGGAATCCGTGCAGGCACGACTCAGTCAGAGCCCTCACTTCTGAAATAAACAAATATGTAGCAAAGGAAAGGGAAGAAAGCCAGAAACCAGATGAAACAAGGGTACAAAAAGAAGCTAATAAACAAGTAAGAGTGTCAGGGAGGAGCCTTAAGTGGGCAGGAAGCAAATAGTTGTTATAGAAAGAGGCATCCAAACTCCTGGTCCTAACAGAGATTGGCTCTGTAATTATGTGGCAAAGCACTGCCCTCTAAGCCATTGCGTAATAATAGAAACCTAAGCTGTGTAGACACAGCCTGAAATGCTAAATCCTCAGGAGCAACACTCAACATTTGTCAGTAGAAAGCCTGTCAGTTCTCTGGGGGCGGAGGAAGAGGAGGGAAAAGAGAAGGGGAGAGAAATTTTACTGCAAAATGCATAAGCTGCAGTTGCAAAGAGCTCTCAGGTGGTGCCGATGCTTGAAATGTTATAGTGGAAGTCATATATATCTGTATCTATGTAGGAAAAGATAGATAAAAACAGTATGTGGTGCTTAGGGACACAGTTTAGTGGTGGATTTGGCAGTGCTGTGTTAACGATTGGGTTTGATGATCTCAAAAGTCTTTTCTGACTTAAACCATTCTATGATTTGAATAGCACTCCATTCATGCTATTTAATACTAGAAACAATTTTCCCTTGCTGTGTTTTAGAAACTTAAATGACGAAGAGAAGAACATGTGCAGAGGTTGTCCATGTTAAATATTATTATTTCTAGTGCTGATGGCAGGACAGTAGTAGTAGCTGTCCCTTTGCACTGAACAGTATTGCCATGTCTAAACAAAACCTGAGCTGAGATAAAAGAACTCAGGAGGATTGATCAGCCTTTCTCATTTATCAGTGGGTTCCTCTCTCCAGCCCTCCTGACACAGAGGCACTCATTTTCTTCTGCCTCTCTTGGTTGAAGAGGCTCCTAGACAGAGCCAGAGAAAAGATGAGCACTGACTATAAAAGAAGAGGAAAAAATCCAGCTTGCTCAACTTACCACACACCAGCATCAATACATCAACAGAACAAACAACTAATAATGCACATGGAAGGAATAGAAAAAAAAAACAAAAACAAAAAAACACCAAAAAACTCACAAAAACAAACCAAGAAAGTAATATCATTTTGCCGTGGAAATTTACCTGAAAACTGTGGCCCTGGGTCACACCTATGGTCCATCTAATCCGGTGTCCTGTGTCTGGACAGTGATCAGCACTACACACCTCTGAGGAATCTGAATGAATTTGTGAAACCTGGGCTAGACAGCCTGGGCTAACCTGTTCATGGGCAAAGCTTCTCCTTAATCCCTGTTCTTTAAAGATTAGTTAATGCACTGAGGCATGAGCAGTGGAACAGTCTGCTTCTGCACATCCAGATTAAGCATGTAAGGTCTGATTCTGAGGGCCTTTGTAGTTGGCGTAAAGTACGTCTTTTAAGACACTCAAGATCTAAAGACTAAAAATCTTCTGATGCTGTGTAAACATCCCAATGTGAAAAAAGGCCAAGAGTTCAGAAAGAGCTGTAGTATTTCAGTCTGAAGGGTAAAAACTATATTTTTATAGCCTCGTCTAGCCTAGTCACTCTCCTCATTTACTCCTTACTCCTGGTGGAAACACCTGATGGTCTTCAAGAGGCTATCCAGTGCAGGCAGAAGGACCAGGTCACCCAAATAATATGCAGGTATCAGATTTGTCCCCTAGAAAGTCAGACCAGACTGAACTGAAAAGTTTGAAGATATTTTTGTGAATGACTGCATAGAGGAATACCTGGGGTTATTTTGGAGGGGCAGATTCTGCTGCAAACTTGAGATCCCTTACTGTTACCAGTCTCACGCCTTTGACCTCTGCCTGCTGCACTCCCAGTGACTCTCTCTCTGTATCCCTAAGGTGCAGGCTGCAGACGTCCCACATATGGGATCCAGACTGTGGTTAAACAGATGAGGAAGGACTGCAGAGAGAGCAGTTGCCTATTTTTCAGCCTATTCAGCTTTTCTTGGCTCTATGTGGAACAGTGCTGAAGGGGTCTTCTTGGGAGGAAGGCCAAGAGTTACCACAGTCAGTAATCTCACTGGGCACTGAAGGAAGTGGCCTGGCAAAGGAAGACTTTAGAAGTTGAAAGCTGCCAAACTAGGCATTAAAATATTAAAAAATTACTTCATTTATAGATGACTGAAACCTGAACTTAGAAAGCTAAATTTAAATATAACTCCTGGGAATTCTGGGCCAAGCATATCGGCTAGAAAATCAAATCAGAGCTCTAATCATGTCAGTGCCTTATAAAATAAATGTCAGTGCATCACAGACAGAGAAGACATCTCTTGATGACATCAGGAATTAATAATAGACTCTGAGACTAATGTTTCAGAGTCTGATTTGAAAGCAAAATATTGCTTGCAATGACAGAAATTAATGTACTTCATCAATGCACTCCAAAAATCTTCCAAAAATCTTTCACCAGCTACAGTTTTGACTGTGAAAACTCCCAATGAAAAATAAAAAATTATACAACCCTGGAAAAAAGCAAAATCACCCCAAAAAACGTTTACATGAGTCTGTGGTGTGGTGGGTCCCCAGTGTGTGAGGCCAGGGTGCTTTCCAGCTTACTGTGATGCCCTTCAGAATTTAATCAGAATTCCCTGGCATTTGCCCCTCAGCTTCTCCTCTTCACTAACTGTTCCTGGTATTTATATATTGCTTTGCTCCCAAGTAAGGAGCTTCTCAGTGAATCAACAACTTTCTTTCTTGGTCTTCCTAGCAGGTTACCACTTCCACTTATCTCTTTTGCTCAGGTCTCCCCTCTCTCCAGTCCTGCCCTGGTTCCCAGTCAGCCAATGAAGGTGTTTGAGCTATATCTGCTCTTATTTCCACCTCCACAGAAATCTCATCAGACCCAAGGAGAAGTGTCATTCTGCCTAGGTTGTGATCATCTCACAGAAAGAACTGGAACGGACTGTCATGGAAAGAACTGTCAAGGTTCAATTTTTCATTCTTGACTTAGATCTAGAAAATACATGAGAGACCAGAATTACAGATGGTAACTTTTGCTCCATGAATCTTGCTGAGTAGCTGAAAATTTCAGTGATGCAGAAAATCCCATGCCCCAACAGAATGCATAATTTCTCTATGAAGAGAGACTCATAAAACCCATAAAATCCTTAAAATCACATTCATACAAATTTCCTTGTGAAGTGGCAATCACCAAAAGACCTAGCTTGACACAGAATTTTGTAATGGAAACCCTTTCCTTTGACATACAGTGCCACATGCAACATTGAAACCTAAGAAAACTGAACTGAGATAGCAAAGCAAGACAAAAATAAAATTGAGATGTTTTTCTGACTTCCAGGACAACTTCACCTGCTACAAACACCATTGTCCTTTCCAAGGCTAGCAGACAACACACTGAAGCCTTTGGCCATCTGATTGACAATACAATTTAGCGTGTGCTTGTAGACATTGGTGATTCCCATTTCCTACCCACTCTCTTCCAAACTGAAGTAGTCAGCACCGGTCCTCATGAGTGTTTAATCAATGGCTGCCAATCAATTACACTGATTGAAAGACAGTCTAAAAATACTTTGGTCTGTGGCCCTACTGGTGAAAACAGCTGTCAGGAGCTGAAGCCACCAGCTTTCAAACACTGGAGGTTTGGGGAAAGATTATATATTTCTTGGGTGCTGTACAGCTCAGCTCTTTACAAATCATTGAATGTCTGTTTACACATGTATATACCAGTACAAAATCTCTTTCTCACACCCTCCACCCACACATGCTTCTGCTTTTAAAAGCAGCTCCAACCAACAGACAAATGGAATGTGTTTTCTTTCATTTTCTTGCATCATAGCATGGGGAAAACTTAATCCAAATTTCTAGATGCAGAGATCCAACAGAGACCAGATGCTGTTTCACAATGCAGTGGAAGGAAAAGGGTTTTGAGGGTATTCATGAGACAACAACATTACAGAAGGTCCCTTTTGCGATACACTGTTATAAAAAGCATAGACCAATATCACAACAAAAATATGAGTATGAACTTCATTAAAATATTTCAACAACCCCATAACAATCCTTCACTGTCCATCTTGCAGCTAAATGCAGAAGGGTTTCCAAATACCAGGAAAAAGTTGTTTCAGGTCATAGAATAAATTATGCATTCATAATCTACTCCATTCTATGCATTCATCTCATCTGGAATAACCAGGATACTTATGCTAACCTTAAGAGGACCTACTGTAACTTTCTAGATGCTCTGAAAGAAGGTCAGTGTAATATTTTTATCCCAGGGTTATTATTCTTTCCAGGTTCTCCCTTTACAAGCAGGAAAATCCTTGTACTTCTGTTTTGCATAATCACATGTCCAGCTCAGTGAGTAAAATTTAATGCCCTTTGATTGATAGGTTAAGACCAGAAGGGATCATTACAGCCATCTCATTTGACCTTCTGCATAACCTCAGTTACAGAAATCCTCTCTGTGGCTCCTGCATCTATCATCATAATATTGGGTGTTCCAAAAAATATCTTTTATAAAGGCAGTCACTTAGTTTAAAGATTTCAAGTGATAGTGTATTCATTCCCCACTCTCTATGTATCTTTAACTGCTGCTATTGTTAAGAAATGTCCGCATCTCATTTTATTACTCAAAAGGCTCTGGTATGTTATCAAAACTTCAAAGTGATAATTATGAATTACAGCTGGATATCTCCCATTCAGAAAACTCAGGATTAGGAATAGCAGAAGTTTCTCCCAGCCAAGTGGACTGGTTCCACTGGGGGCAAATGAGTGCTATTTGAGACCAGTGTAATCTAGTCACTCAACAAACAAACAAACAAACAAATAAACTTCTTATTTAGTAGACATCTGTTTTAGCACAGTGCTCATCAGAATAAAGAGACTGCCTTGGCAATGCTCTCCCAAGTCTCTTAATTTGATGAAAAGTATAGCATTAGCTTCCACAGTACACCTGGAGGCAGCAGAACTCTGCAACCTGCCCATCAGGAAACAGGACCTCATCCTGGTGGGTTTGCAACCTCTGGCATCGATTCACTCTGCGCAGAATGCTCCCAGTCACCACTGAAATCCAGAGGGGCAGCAGATGCTCAGTGCAATAAAGGCATGGCACAAGAGGAGTGTGAATGTGAGTCTTCATTCTATATTTTGATCCTTTCCACACAGAATAAAAGATGCCAATGGTTTTCATTATTGAGAGAGGATATGTGCACTTGCCATGCAGCAGGGGGTCCCTCTTTGGAGAGGATGCTGTTAGGCTGTGATCATCTGTTACAATTCCACAGGCAACAGGAGCAATGTAAGGGACGTCAAGCTCTCCATTGCCCTGGCTGGGACTTGCTGCAGTGACTCCTCTGCCAATCTCATATTTGCACCAGCTGAGTCATTTGTCTTTGTGCCCTGTTACATGCTACAGATCTTAGTTTGCTTCTTAATTGACACTTAAAAAGCAGTTTGGAGGAACAGAACGTTGTTCAGCATTTTGTAACATTTAAGGAGAGAGGAATCGTGAGAGACTGGGGACAGGTAACCTTCAGACAGGATTTCTCAACGAGGGATAATGTTGTAAAACCAGTCTTACGCAAATCATGCGAGAAGACTCTAGCATACAATGGACAAGAGTCCATGTCTAGGACAAGGTCGACTACTTAAGCTGTTTAGGAATCATTCTAGTCCTTTCAAAATTACATGTCTCGGCCATGGAACCGAATGGTTACAATTTTGTAACTAAATTAAAAGTACGTGGAGGAGGTGAGAATCTTTTGGGCAAATTCTTGTTTTGTATCAAAACTACAGCCATCACCACAAAGTCAGGATTTGCTAACAGTTTCACATTATAGCAGGGAGGTGTCAAAGGAATGAATCCATCAATAACCTCAATAATCTACCTTGCAAATTGTGGGAAGAATTCTTCCAGCCACAAAGCACTTAGTTTCTGTGGTCACAATTATCTGAAAGCTACTAAGTTTGCCAAGGACGGAGCAGACGCTTAAAAGGAACAATCCCAGATGTCTGAAATGAGTAAGATTGTAACACAGAGCTTGAAGTATACAGAGCAAAAGAAAAAATATAAAGTGTTATTTGTCTTAATGAAGCTTAAGCATGATGCAAAATGTGGGGTTTATATTCCTAAAACAAATTTTACATAACTTCAACAAAATATTTTGGGTAGAAAAGAAGAAAAGCCACAAACAAGGCATGAACTTGGGATCTAACCTGGGCTCTGACTTGGAACCTGAATATTATCAAATTTTGATGCAGAAAGGAATAGGAAACAGGAAGGAGTTTGAAAGCCTCAGAGGAAATGCCACCCTTTTGAACACAATATAAAATTTTTGCCTGCTATGCTAGGCCCCAGCTTGGGGGAAGATGTGCTCCTTACTGCTCCCGCTTCCTGAGCCTGACGCCAATAAAGTGTAGGCATGTAGAAAGGAGGCTCAACAACTTCTTCCTGGCTCTTGTCTGAGACCTTGGAAGCCTCCGTAGGATGGGCATGAGTAAGGTTCCTGCCCTCATTCTTAACCCAGATGGGCACACCCAAAGAGAGGAGGAAAAGGAAATTTTGTGGCACTGCAGAGTAGCAGTGTCAGGATAACAAGTGATTTGGGTTCCTCTCTCAGCCTCTGCTCCTATTTGATTCTATCAGAGGAAAAGAAGGAAGGAGAAAATTAGTCCATATCTTCTTCCTTATTTACTTCATAAAGTTAAGAGAAATCAAGAGATAATGGCAGCTGTCTTAAGAAAGCATCAGTGAAAGCAAGACCTAAGTCAAAGCACGTAAATTTAAGCTGATATCAGAAAGAAGCACAGCAAGAACTCCTTGGCTGTGAGGAGCAACAGGGTACACAGAGTCATTTCAGAGGTTTTGGGTTATCTCAAGTGTGGTATGACGAAAGTTAGCGTTTTAAGAACAACCTGAATAGAGAGTATTTTGACGAGGTTTTCACTGTTCTTTCTGCTCTCAGCTTCAAAAGGGAAGTGGGACCTGACCTTCAGTCAGACCTTGCAAGTCCAGGGCATCTCAGAGTGTCTTCCTGTTCTGTTATTCTGCTCAGAGACACTGGAGAAAACAGAATATGTGAGCAATAAGCATACATGGAGGAAAACTTCTGTCATGTATAAAAAGCTTGAGCATCTATTGCAAGTTACGTGTGATCCACCTCAGTATTTTAACAGCCAATGCAAAAACTTTGGGAATTCAATTTTTGCAATAAGTTTGCTCTATAGGAGTTGGACAATCTTTGCATCAGGT
This sequence comes from Ifrita kowaldi, assembly GCA_013398055.1. Taxonomy (NCBI): domain Eukaryota; kingdom Metazoa; phylum Chordata; class Aves; order Passeriformes; family Cinclosomatidae; genus Ifrita; species Ifrita kowaldi. The sequence continues at coordinate 752,981 of VZRS01001948.1, forward strand.
GCTACTTCTCTTTGCCAGCCTCCTCAACTTCTGTATTCACAGAGATTACACATGGAAGAAAATCTGTACTTCCTAGAGAATCATAGTGTGTAAGATGGACTTCATTTCTGTATTCCCTTATAAAATGTCAAATATTCATAGCTATGTCAAATTAAATGAGTTTCTTGTGCTGTTATTCTTTTCAGCTCATTGGGTCCTCCTCAGATGATATGTGTCCTGCCATTACATGATCTACCCTAAGAGACTTCATCTTTATCTAACATTATTCAATGCAATCTCAATTTCAGATCAGAATAGAGGAAAAAATACAAATTTCAGAAGGACTTGGATACTGATCAACCGCTGTGTCTTTATCACAGTTGTATTATAGGAGAGACAGAAAACGCCTTTGTCGTTACAGGCATATGAAAGACATACAATAAGGCTTGGAATTTGGTTCACTACAGAGCAAATAAATACTCCCTAGAAGTTAAAAGGAAATTATTCTGAAATAGATACAGAAATCTCTAAGAAACCAGGCACATAAATGTACAAACCAGAATAAGCAATTCTTGCTTTCTTTTTGACAGCTGCCCTGATTTCTGTACATAGGATTGAACATGAGGTCACCTGAAACATTTCCATGTTTCTCCTGTACCTGGAAATCATTGTCTCTGTAATTGGGCATGAAATGGGATATTTAGAATGCATTGACAATTACTGTACAGCTGGATGAAAAACTGTGGAGAGAGTAATGGTTTTCATAAGAATTAGGCAGATGAAAATATTAAAAATAGAGGATACTGAGACAGAAAGTGAAGCTGGGCATTATAAGATGAAATTTAGTCATGTATAAAGCTTTGATAAGTCTGAGAAAATATACAAATGCAGATGAAAATATATACACAGGGATGCATACTTGTTCTGATACAGCTGTTCTGGAGAGCTGCCTTAGAGACTTTGGGGCCTTTCAAAGGCTGCAGTACTCCACACATGATCAAGTACATTAAAAACAGAACCTTACTTGTCTACAGAACTTATAAACTAGATGGGTTGTCAGACAGATGAATAATGTGTGCTATTGTAGAGATTTGGGCCCTTTGATCATAATTTTGGTCTGAACAGTCTCCCCAGCAGCAGAGCCTTCAGAGCTGTGGGATGTCTGATGACCCAAGATCCCATGAGGGTCCTACACCTGTCATCCGTGAAGTGTCCATTAAATTAATGGATATCTCTATCACTACACTCTGTACTGCTGTAACTTAACTGGAAGTTTCTTTTCCTGCCTAGGACCTGGCTACAGAAGCACCTACACCTGCTGCAAACTGATGCCATCAAGCTGACACCATCCTGCTTTATAAAGGGATAAAATGAGGGCTGAAGGCACCCCAAAGTATCCCTTTCTCTAGATCTCACATATGCTCCCACACTGCAGCAATGTAGGAGGAGATGGTACTGCAGGGAGGCAAGGGTACAAATTCCCCTGCGTATTTACTCCCTGCGTACTGCCCAACATCTTTGCTGCCCATCCTAAGAGTTCAGCTCCTGGTTTGCAGTGGAGAAGGAGAAGGAAATAGAGGTAGTTCTGTCACGTCTCCCAGGGTTGCTGGGGAAAGACAGGGAACCCAGCAGAATGAACATTTTAAAAAACAAACAGCTGAACAAAAACAAACAAAGGAGTGATAGAGCCAAAAAAGACCAAGTGTGGAGAGAGAACAGGCACCAAAAGCATGAAATGAGAAAGCAGAGATTTAAAGGGAGCATCACAAAGGGTTTTGAGACTTATGCACGTATAAGAACAGACAATTTGAGTGAAAACAAGAAAGCAGAGAAAAAAATAAAGCTAAGAGAAGAACATGTGGGAACTCAAAAAGGGAATTGGTGAGGGAGCCAAAAGGGGCAGAATGAATTTGTAGTCGTCATCTCCCTTACTATTCTGGGCAGCAAGTAAAATATGGACTGATGACTTCAGCATCCCCGGGCGAGACAAATAGTTTTGTGGGACATCATTGGAGTGTGCAAATTTTTTTTGAATGTTTTCCCAGAATCTCATACTAGTGTATTAACCATGAGGGCTGTGAACCTGAGGTGGGTGCTACTAAACAAATAAACATAACAGAAACTCCCTGCTTCACACCTGCTAATAGAGATACCCACTACAATTGTTAAAGCTGTGAAACTGAAATGTTAATTTCTTTCATGCCAAAGGTTTCAAAACAAACAGACTCTTTAGTTAGAAGATTGTATTTTATAGAACCCAAAACAATTACCCCTACAAAAATAATAAAAGCAAAGCCTTCCCTTGGTAATAAAATCGTAATGTTTCCTGAATGTCTGATGAGAATGTATTTAGGGAAGCCTGATGTGCAATCACACACCTAATTATTTCTGTTCTCACGTGATGTGTGTAAATGCTTTTCTCTAATGCATGTAGGCAGAAGAGGCATTTATATACATATATATGTTCCAATTTTGGCAGCACATTCCATTTGATCAAACACACTATTGCTCAAAGAGAGAACAGAAGAGCAAAAATAGAGGCAGATATTAAAGAGAAGGCAGCAGTCAGTGCTGGGATCCAGGGCACAGCCCTTCCCTTCCCACACCAGCATTTGTGTGGAGGCTCGGTGGTGGCTTCATGTCCAACTCCCATCACTGGCTGCACAGCAGTATGACACACAAGCAGACACCAAAAAGCAGCTGTGCCACTCTCAATTAATATTTCTGTCTGGGAACAAGATCTGTTCATTTACAGAAGGACCATGGCTCAGCCACAGACAGCATCCAAAAAGACATAAGCCAGGGAACAAACAGTAAGAGCTACACCATGACTTGGCACAAAATCTGGTCACAGGACATGAAACACACCCGCAATTTAAATAATTAATTAAGACTTCCACTCAATTCTTGGACCATCCAGTTACTTAAATTGGAAATGCCTTTGTTGGTGCAGGTGTTTACCCTTATGCATCCACATGACATTTGGAGCCTTGCTGAGGCAGGCCAAGAGTGAAATTATGCGATAGAAAACACCCTTATTCTTGGATAAAGAGGACACCCATGCAAAGCTGATGATTTACGGAACTGATGTTACCGCTGCCCCTAACAGGCAGACACTAAAGCTTCCCAGGCCAGGCAAAAAAGCCCACCAAGCACTCAACTGCACTGCCAGGCATGCAAATGTCCATGCAACTTTGATCTGAGTTGTCAAACCATTGACATTTCACGGACCAAAGCCCTTCAAATCACACAGAAATGTACTTCACCTTCCTCAGTGGATTTTGGATCAGACCTTACTGAACACATAAAGCTGGCCATTTACTTTGATGTTTGATAAATTTCCTTCTCTTTGAGGTTTGTATTTTAATAATTTAGCCAAACAGGCACATGTACTGCCAAGTACATTCTTTTAATGCAGCAAGAAAGCACTCCTGGTGCTGAAAAGGAACCCATTTGCTGTGAACCTCATTTATCTACTCTCACACAGAGTACAGTTTTCCTCAGGTGCAGTACAAGGGCTGAGACAGTTAACTACAAAGCTAACCCAGCTAGAGACACAAGGTGCTTTCCAGAAAAAGAAACAGTTTCACTCTCTACCTCTTCCCAATTTATTTATTTAAAATTAATTGGTATCTTTTTCCTTCTGATTTTCAGCCTGAGAGATAGTCTTAACCTAAAATTTAAACCTAAACCTCAATTTGGCCACCTGTTTTTAATCCTGATGTGAAATCAGTGGTTCCATCAAATCAGGTTTTGAAAACTATACAAGACCAAGTTATGAGGCAAGAAGGAATTATATTAATATGCAGAGACCCTCAGAAAGTAGTTTTCTTTACTTTCATCCAGAAAGGAGAAACCAATCAGGGGTAAAAAGACCACAGAGGTTTGAGCTCTTCTCAAACATACTTAGGCTGTCTGAACCTGAAATTTTGATGAAAATTCAAAATAGCCCTATTTTTCTACTAGAAAGAGTTTCATATTGAGAATAGACCTCTTTTAAAATATTATTTCTACTGATTTTCATATGATTGGTATATGTTTCCAACCATACTACCATTTTCTCAAGATGGATTAAGTCACAAGGTGTCCAAAAGCAAAACTGCGAAAATTAAATTGACCAAATTAAATTCCCTTTAACTGTGCAATTGCCAATTCTAGTTCAGTGCTATCCCTAAACACCTAAATCAAAGTAGCACTGAAAACTAAGTCAAGATCCCGAGTGTACTGAAGTTCACCTGAAATACATGGAAGCTGTGACATAATTACAGCTGAATGCTTGTACACACAAGCTATCTCTGATGGCAGAACCAACACCTAATTGTGAAAATTGTTTAAGAAAACTGGAAGCACAAGTATTTATTAACTAGGTTCACAGTGGGAACGACGGAAGTTCCTTTGGTGGGAAGTAATTAAACTGAAATTGAGGTCAAATACAACCTGTAGAAACAGCATTTTGTTAGTTCATTGTCAACAAGTGGGGTGAATACACTTCAAAAAGACCATTAAATATATAATGATTAATATTCAAGCTTTTCCTTTCTACTATTAACTTCAGCTAACTGCCTGAGTTCCTGATCAGGAGAAACATCACCTGTGCAAGGCAGCGAATGCATGTAGATCAGGCCACTTTTTATGCCCTAGGATCTGGCTGAGGTTTCAGAGAACATTTATGACAGGATTAGATTTGAAAAGGCTTCATTTTTATAGGAAAAAAAAGGTATAATACACATGAAATCTTTAAAAACTTTAACTAGTCCTCCCCCATATTACTCTTCATCAGCTCTGTGCACATCACACAACTTCTGCAGTAATGGCAGAAGTTATTTCCTGAAACTGTTGTCAAAGGTATCCTAAAGAAAAGCAGGCAATTTGGAGGCATATGAGATTCAGTCTGAATGTACTATTTATATTAGAGAAGATGGTCCCAAAGGGAAGATACATTCAGCTGAAGGTTGGATGTCCAGGTTGCAGAGCCTAGTTGTCAGATTCAGGAGGCTGCTGCAAGTCAAAGTGTCCTGAAGAACCTGACACAAAGTCTTTATCAAAGGCAGGAAAGGTGACATTGTTCAGCTTACATTCCCCCTTTGGAAACTGCTGTTGCTTATCACTTCAGCTGTGAAGTGACTGCACTTCAATGCAGCAGATGTATGAAACCTGACAGAGTAAATGTGGCAGGGTAAGCACACAGCCCGTGTGCTGTGCTCTCGATGCAGTCTCCTGAAAGGAAACATTTTCAGCTCTATCACTGCAGTCATTTGAAGCTCCTCTGGGTGATGCCCTGATAAATACCCCATAGAGAAATTCTGCATTGAGTATGAGTGGGCAGACCCTCTCCAGCTCCAGCTTCTAGGTCCAGTCAAATAAGAAAGAGTAAGATCAAAATTACTAAAGTTTAGGCCCTTCAACCATGGTAAAACACCGCACAGAGCAAAACTGATACAATTCTGACCTGTGCAGAGACTAGTCTAGGGAGCATGAACCAAACAGAGAACACCTACATAAATATCTCAACCAGACCCAAAAAAGATGCAAAAAGTGGTAGTAAAAATCTTATGGTTTCCCCTATATGGTTTCTTGTCTTTATAAAGAAGTGAATGACAGACCCCTAAAAAGCCACTGTGGTAGTGAAGGTGCTGTGAAATAACTTTGTGGGTATTCCCCCTGTGGTGAGTGACTAGTTTCTCCCATTTATTTTGTGAAATAAACTGCACACTTACTTGGGTAGGGAAGAATAAGGGAGTCTAGGCCAAATGTACATTTTCTGCCTGTAAAGATGATTATAAGGAGATTAATAAATCTGGGTTTTCTTCACAGGTCTGGATACCTGCATCATACAGAGTTTCATCTTAGACCAGGGTTATAAAAAGGATAGCCATCCATTCCCCAAAGATTCAATTCACCTCTCTGAAGAGATTCAGGATGCTGACTCTGTCTTATTTATGCCTGTTCTTGATGTCTTAGCAAACCAGTGACCCAGTGCTAGCTGTTTGCAAAAGGATGCATATCACACTTGAAAGGTACATACTACAGGAAATTTTCCAATGTGCAATTGTCTCTTGAACTGTTCTGGTCAATTTTGCAAAGAGAATTGCAATTATATTAGAAAATCTCTATACGGAGGATCTAGAATTTGTTTTAAAAGTATTTGCCTTCATGAAAACAAAAAGTTACCATTCTTCATTGTTTAAGAAGTAAAGAATGTCACAGATAAATCATGTTTTCATGACATTTTCTGAGACTGTAAGAGTTTAGTAGGATCTAGGGAATATATTTTCTTAGACCTTATATTCAAGTTTTGTTGTCATTCCCAATATACCTCTATTACATTGATAGAAAAATATGTTCTCTATTGCCAAGCATTGTGTGGTAGATGAAGTGTCTATTCTATTTGTAGTAATAACTGAGAGCATTAAGAAGCACACTTGCTGTTACAGTCAGCCTTACTTCAGGTCAGAGCAAGAAAAATATTCACAGCAAGACCTCAGTCCACTTTTTTCCACCCTTGAAGAACACATGTACTGTAATAAACGACAGATCAAACCTTAATTAACTGAATGTTGCCTGCCTCCCACATAAAGGGTGCAGACACACTTTATAACTCGCTCCAGGGTGTCTTCGGGGGTGTTGGCAGAGGATCTTCTCACTTTGCTTGCTTTGCCTCCATGGTTGGAAAAGTGGGGTGCCTTTGATGGGCAGCTCCACGCTGCCCAGTGCCACACACCCAGAAACGCTGCTGGGGTACAAAGCCAGGCTGGGCTAGGGAGGGTTCAGGGCTTCCCACTCCATGGCAGTCATTAATAACCCTTTCATTTACCACTGCACATTTAATTGCAAAGAGTATATCCAAACCTCTCTCCACCATTCCCAAAGGGAGACGTGCAGGCAGGGCTCAGTGACCCCTGCCACGCCATGTGTGCTGGTGTAAGGAGCCTGGGACCTTGCAGCACCAGCCTGGGCAGACATGTGAGCCCTGTGCCAAGGGGTGTCTGTGCCAGGGACACAGGGACCAGCACGACCCTGGGAGTGTGCTTCCATGAGTGGGTCTATCTAAACTGCATCTGGGCAAAAAGCAGTGATGAACACACATCCACAGCTTCCCATTCCTTCCCAAAGCCTTGCTTCACCTGGGTCTGGGAAGATTCATGATGGATTAACCCCCAGTTTGCGAGAGAGACAATTCAGAACTTAGGTTTCCGTGAGAGGGGAGAAGGGGAGCACCATCCTTCTCTGAAATGTGCTGGTACCACGTAAGCAATGTAAGCACAATATTCCCTTTAAAATATCAGGACAACTGCCCAACCATTTCAGTTTTAACTCATTATAACAGTGACAAGTCTGCCCAGAATGAGAGATCAAAAGCTCTGTAGAATTAGGTTGTGTGAGTGTTTGGCCTAAGGCAGCTGGGTAGCTTTAAATAGCTGTTGAGGACTGTGACCACCTCTGAAAGAGTCCTGAACTGAATTAAGAACAAGTTCAGCCCCTCTTCTGAGAGGAGGCAAACTCCTGTCCCCCCAGAAATTGACTTTTCCTATAAAGTGACAAGCAGTGCCAGAGGTGCTTTGCCCTTCTAGCCTGAAAAATCTAGGGTTTGCAGTATGCACCTTTCAAAACAGAGAGGAAAATAAGAAACAACAAACCAATCCCTTACAGAGAAAACTGGTGATATAACACGGTGATCTCATGAGCCTCTGTTGACATTTCCTCAAATTTTAGAAGTCATTTATTGGTAGAGCAGAAAATTAAAAGAGGAAAGAAACATGCAATCTGAATTACAAAAAGGAAAAAAAACCCCTTAAGGATAAGGAAAAAAATATCTTAAGCATAAGGGGAAAGAAATGTCTTAAGGAAAGGGAGCTTTACAGATAATACTCTTTCATCTTTCCATCCTACTTTTTCCCTCTGCCTATTCTGTCCCAGATAACTTAGCTGATTGGTCAATTAAATCCAACAGGCAGATGGAGGCCTTGGAAGTACAAAGAAACTACTAATGCCACCAAAACCAGCAACTGGGAGGAAGAGCCTTTATTTCTGTCCTTAGATGAGAGTTAGTTAGCTGGGAAGCGCTACCTCACTAAGTGCGAACTTTTAAATGTCCCATCATAGGAAAAATGTTAACTGGAATTTGCTCCTCCCCAGGCATTCCAATCAAACAATTCCCACATACTGCATTGCCAAATACAAGGATCTGGTGTGCACACGAATAAACTATTTTTTTCTGCTTTCTGGAAATATGCCCATGTATTACAAAAAGCTTCTCAGCAGGAAATAGAAATCTGTGCATTGTAAAGATGAGTGTATAAGAAGAAAACCATCTGTTCAATATGCAGGACCCTAGGTACAATAAGATATTTCATCTGAATCACCAAAACTCTGCTTCAGTTTGTGTGACAGCAAATCAGGTGTGCATGAGTTGGGTTTGCTCAGAGACTAAAGTGAAAAGGACATAAAATATGATTTAATAATCCTAGGAAGGGACTTCTGCAGAAATCAAAAAATCATTAATTTATAATGTATTTTTAACCAAGAGATACACGCTTGCTTTAAACATTTAACTAGAACAAGTTCCAGGCAAAAACTTTGAGGAAAACAGTGTATACCATGAGGACCGAGACCCTGAAAATAAGTATTTCTCTGTTTCTTCTCAAAAGTCATGAACTTTGCCTAAATACCGTCCTTTGCTTTTGTCATCCGAGCAGCAACTCTCACCTCAAAAGCACTGCAGTAGTCAGAGAGACAAAGCAAGCTGTCTGCTCCATCTGCAGGGGTAGTGGGTTTTTGCTTGGAGGAGAAGAGCAGGTACCACTTCACAGAAGTCACCGCAGACATGAATGTGGTACTGAATCACTGGGTGTCCCTCTTCTTTCTTTCCTACTATTTTTATTTCTTATTATTTTTATGTTTAATAAGCATAAATGAGAACTGTCAGTCTGTTTATATTTTGGCATCAAGAACAGACTTTATGCACATGTTTTTGAGAAGAATCATAACCTTAGAAGTTGAATAGGATGTTAATGTGGTTTCGGATTCAAAAATCATAATGGAAGTTGAGGTCTGCCATCCCGCACCCCACACTTAGATGAGTGATTGCCCCTTAAAGCAGCCTACAGAATGCAGAAGACTCCAACTCATCAGCAATGGGCCCTACACTTCAGAGGCTGCCAAGGACAAACAAATAAATAAAGCCATTTCCTTCATCAAAGAAAGTGATAGCTATGGATCAAGAAATTATTTAATATATATTGACATAAAGCTTCTTTGCATATTGGCACAATATTGTCAGCTATTTGCTGTTCTTGAATGTGGCTTTGCTCTTCTCTCCACAAGCCCATGATTTACACAAGGAGATGGTGCTTCATGGAACCAGGGAGTAACAGGGAATCACGCCACACAGACACAGACCAAGACCATGGAGTGTCTGCTACGATCATGTCCGTGGGGCACTTCAGTAGCACAGTATAACTCAGTTCAGCAGCAAACTGTCATAAGCAGTAAATTACAGAAATCATGAGGCTGGAAAAACAAGATAATTAAGAAAAATAATTGATGGATATAGGAAAAGATCAAGACTTTATTTTGGTTGCTTGTCTTCACACATACCTGATTTCATTGAAGATGTCCCTGCTTGTTTGGGTGGGGTTGGATTAGATGACCTTTAAAGGTCCCTTCCAACCCAAACTGTTCTATGATTCTCTGATATGTTTTCAGAGGATCTATCTTTGGGCAGGGGAGATAATTACAGAGGCTGGTGAGAGCCCGATTTCCAGCCCCTTCTTTCCACCATGTGCGAAAGAACTTCATCGTGTACACTTCACTCTGTGCTGCAGAGCTGGATACATAAATCTCATTCATATTTTTGGCAAGTAACCTGCACTGTGTTAAACCAATTTGATGGTTTAGCCTGCAATTGAGAAGCCTGTGTAAAAACTTATTTTCTGTTCAGCTTTTACACTGTGGCTTTAGTCACAATTTATGTCTTTCTGTCAACAAACAGTCATTAATTTCTTGCAGTTACAGTCAATACCTGATGTCATTCTTCCCTCTTTATGTTTGTGCCTGACATTCCCTTATTGTATTCATGGCTTTTTTGCTGCTTGTGCAGCAATGTAGAGGAACATTAAATCAAGCAAAATATTAAAACATAAAATAACAAGAATTTTAAAGCAGAAACATGAAAATAAAATTGAGAGAGAATTCTTTAATAAACTCTAAAGAAGAGGGAAAAAAAGAGAAGGTGTCTGAAAACAATGTCTCTGCAAGAATCATGCACCTGCCCAGCTGGCAGGTAGTAGGTCAGGTTCTTTCCAATGTGAATCTTCACATGGGGGCATCCTCCATCCAGGGAATTGTGTAGCTTTTTCAGTTTTTCTGAGCCTTTTAGTTAGGTGGAAGAGAAATGTTTCTCTCACATTGATGATGCAGAAACCACAAAGCAATGGAAGAAAGGTTTTGCCATTCTTCAGATTGATGATTAGTCCAAAAGGTTCACTAAACAATGAGAAGTCTTTGAAACTATTTGCTTACAGAGAATATTCAAGATAATTAATATACAATTTGATTAAAAAAACCAACCAAACAACAAACTTTTCTAATTCACTTTCAGCCATTTTAAATAACTTCTCCAAACACAAAATTTCATAATGGATATTCAAAACCTTTCGGGTGGCATGTTGTGAGAAAGGTGAGCTTTTTTCATGCTTGGAAATAATCTTCCTCGCTAAGGAAATGGTGCTGGGCAAGGAAAAGCTTTGGGGTGCCAAACCAGTGTGTGAGATATGTACTGCAGGACTTTTCTGGGGGAAGCTCAGAAGAAGGTAATGTGAACCCAGAGAAAAATGAATGCTGAAAATGATGTGAGGTGGCAGAAAATTTCAACACCTGACAAGTTTATGAAAAAGGACTCAAGAAGCTTGGAAGTCTACTAAGAAGAAAACAATATGTCAAGAAATTAAATACGGAATAAAATCCACTGACAGAGCTTTAGATTTCAAATGAACTGACCATTGTGGGATTTATAAAGAAAAATATAGCGTTTTGCATTCAGTGCACCATTGAACACATAGTTACTATTCAAATCTTAAACACTCTGTCTGTAACTTTTGCATATTAATTTTTGTTACAAAGCCACACAGCCTTGACTTACATTCTGTGACATAACTAGTTGCTTGGTTAAAGTACCCATTAAATAAATATGGAATTGTCACAAGGAATAGGCTAGTGTTGTCTGCATACTTCTAAAAAGCACATTTGACAACAGCTTTAAAACTTTAATTGAACAGAGAATAGCTATAAAGTTCCCCAAATAACTTTTGTTTCATTTTATTTTGTTTCTAGGCAAAACATTTCTAAGTACAAGTAAAATGAATAAGTGTTTTCAATTCCTTTAATACTGGAGAGTTTCAGTTCTCTGGAAGATCTTTCTAGAATGCTATTCACAATTTAGAAGCATAAATGAAATAGTAAAAACAGGTACTTTCATCCAGAGTTATCTTTGTAAAGTTTCTCCTCTTTCACTAGAATAATTTTTACATTTCACCGCTACTACCAGACAGACACCTCTGCACAGAGGAGCAAAAGGGTTCAACATTGCACAAGTTTGCTTCAATAAGCAAAATGTACAAGGACACACACGGAGTTAGTTGAGATGGCACAAGGTATCCTCAGTCAGCTCCAGCTCTGAAAAAATAATGTTTACTCCTTTTGATTCTTTGTTATACCTGTATCTATTCTATTTAACTATCCTTTACTTATAAAAAAGCTTTCTAAAATAACATCTGGAGGAACAATAAAATCTATTTTTCTCTGAAATGTCTGATATAAGACTACACAAAGAAATGAGCACTAAAAAGACAGAAATTACATGTTTATGTCGGTACTGGTTTTAACGTAAACCTCTTCAACATTGAGACAGTTTGAATGTTATTTAATTATTTAATAATAATTTAATCCTATTTTTATTTGAAAGTGACTATACCAATGTCTGAATATAGCTGGGTGAGCTGTAGAATAAGCTGAGCCTGGAAATATATTTAACATGCTTAATATTCTGCAGAAATTTCCATTATCCACTTGCTCCTTCTTTTCCTGCCTTGAAACCTCTTGGTTTCAAGAGTGATTGCCATCCTTTCCTATTCCACCCAGCATCATGCTAGAGGCTGAGGGCAGAGAAGAATGAATGTGCCCAAGGACCCAGGAAATCACTCAACAGATGAGAGGGATAGTTTCAGGAGGGCAGGCAGCAGGGAGAAAAGAGTTCTCCAAAAGGTGAGGTGAGATGAGATGCCATGGAGATCTAGACAGCCAACCTGCAGGGGGATAGATGTGCTGAGAAGTACAGGGGACAACTGGGAGGAGGAGAGGGTGCTCAGGTACTGTGGAACACTGAGAACACTGTGGAAAGAGAAGAAAAAAGCTTCTCTCCGTTCATAAAGAATAAATCTGATGGTCTGGTGATGGTTAGGCAGTGTGACATCAGCATTTCATGAAACAGGATTTTCCAAACAATCAGTATTTCATACAAGAGTACTGAAAGAAATTGAAATAATTTCCTAAATGAAATGGAGTTTCTAACAGTTTTTCCATGATTATTTCATCCAATGAATAAATAACATTTGCAGTGAACTGGAGGGTTAGAAAGATTATAGCATCTTGCTACAAATCTCACTGCAGTAGGTTCAGACAGTTCCAGACAGTCTCCAGACTTGTGCTGATGATCTCTGACACAGCAGAGAATATGTGAGAGAAATCACTCTGCAGACACCAAGGTCAGTGAAGGAGAAGAAGGAGGTGCTCCAGGCACCATGATGGAAAAAACCCAATTTTCTATCCCTACTAAGCCTCTAAACCTGGCACTGGAGCAGAGATTTCCCTGCAGTCCCTGGTGAAACAGACTGTCGCTCTGCAGCCTATGGAAGTCCACAAGGGAGCAGGGACCCACCTGCAGGCCAGGGAGCAGGTGGATGCCTAAAAGCAGGTTGTGACCACATGGGAAGCCCATGTTGGAGCAGTCTCCTGACAGTGACCTGCAACCCCATGGAGATAGGAGCCCACTTTGTGAAGAACTGCAGCCCATGAGAAGGACTCACGCTGGAGAAGTTTATGAAGAATGGTCTCCCATGGGAGGGACCCCATGCTGGACCAGGGGAAGGACTCCTGTCCCCGAGGAGAAAAGCAGCAGCAGAAACATCACGTGATGAACTGACAGTAATTCCCATTCCCTGTCTCCCTCTACCACTGGAGGGAGAATGTAGAGAATTGGAAATAAACTTAAGCCTGGGAAGAAATGAGGGATAGGGGAAGGTGTTTTTAAGATTTATTTTTTACTTCTCATTATTACAAATCACAGCTAGCGAATGATAAATTCAAGTAATTTCTTTAGGTGGAGTCTGTTTTGCCCGTGACTACAAATGGTGAGTGACCTCCCACTATCCATACTTCAAATTATAACCTTTTGTTATGTTTTCTCTCCCCTGTGCAGTTGAGGAGGGGAGTAATAGAGTGGCTTTGGTGGGCACCTGTCATCCAGGCACAAATCACAAGCCATCACACAGGATCTGGTCCTTCAGACGTGTCCTTCAGAATGGAGAAAGGTGCAAATAGCTTTGCTTCAGACCATAAGTCTTTTGGCAGCTTACAGAGAAGATCTGCTCTTGGCCATTGGCTTATGTGCATTGTGTAGGAACAGGATGAAAACTGAATGTCTTGATTATGTTTATAGACAAATTCAATAAGGCTGTTTACATTTTTTCATGCTGTACTTCACAGAACTAAAAAAAAAAAATTATTTGAAATTTTGACTTTTTGCCCCCCAGTCAGGGAGAAAAAAACAGCTGATGCTAGAATATCTCCAGGGATGAGAAATGCAGTCGTCCCAGCTGTTCTGCTCCACAGATCTCTCTACATGCTATTTGTTCCCACATAATGCAGCTTTGGTAATATCTTCTGCAACAGAAGTGGTCCCTAGCTGAACAGTGCCAGGACTGCTTGCAGGTGACATTTAGGAGAGCAGGAAGAACAATTGGTAGAGTCACTAGAGAGAGGGCACAGGGAAAGAGTAGGGCTGCTCCTCTCCAGCAGGACACTCACCTCTTTCATGATGGATTGAGCAGCACAAAGCAGGTGATCGCAAGGCTGGGAAAGGACAATGAAAGATTCACAAAGGATGAAAGGTAAGGAAATTAATTAGCAATGAAATTTTAGAGAAGTGACAAGGTCAGATGGTGAGATTTCATGCACACAATAATTAGCAGAAGGAAGCATAAATATTTTTCAGTCGTACTTGCTCTCTTCTCATCCATCTTTGTTACTTCTATCCCATCATTCTGAGTTTCAACCAACACCCACAGTAACAGTCCAAATATACTGCACATATTGCAAAAGATGATAAAACAGGAAACAATTATACATAGGATGAAAAAAACCCAATTTTCTATCCCTACTAAGCCTCTAAACCTGGAACTGGCTAACACACCCATAACTCTGTGACTGCTGTATGTAAGCTTTTTCCAGCTAAGCCTAACTAGTAGGCTTGGTTCTCAAGTCATCTCTTTCAGAAACAGAACATGGGTCCCAAGACTTTTTAAAAACACCATGTTATTTTAAAGCATTTTCTCAATAGAAGGAAGCGGTTGACTGCTTTACCAAATATCTTTGTTAGACTATGTTGCATGTGTTAGAAATTCCTCCAGAGCAACAGGGAGATGGAAACAGCCTAACCACTCAAGTGTGGGCTAATCAGGTTGGGACATAAGGCTCTTCCTATTAAATCATTCTACTTTTCTTTAGAAGACTGTGTGCACTGAAATAGTGTCAGAACGGAACTGCCAGTTAGCCAAGTTCCCAGAGAAGTCCTGGGAACTTGTCTGTGTTGTAGAGACTGTAAGGGTGTGTTATCTAATAGATATCTTTGAGGAGAAATCATACAAGATGACGTTAGAGTTGGAAGCAGTATTGAAATCGTCTTTCTTAGCTCACGATTGCTTACAGGGTGATGAAGGGCATCTAACCTTCGCATAAGGTCTGGTTCTGCAGAGGTGCAGGAGGCCAGCTTGACAAACGGATCATACACAGGTTCAGCTGGAGAAGAAAAGCCGCAGTAGGTTTTGTTACACTGTAGATGTAACTTCTGTCACGTAATTCAGGATAGCCAAGAACAAAATGGACACAAGAGCATTGGGGGAATATGGCAAAGATGCATCCTTTTACAGACACTACATACATATTAAATTATATTTAGGCAAACATCCGACTAAAGTCATTGGCATTTCAGCTTGAATTCAGGAGTATTGTATATTTAGGGGGAACTGTGCTGTTGATATGAACCACCAGTGATTTATCTCCCAGGACAGAGGGTCTCAAGAGTATTTGAAAGGGTCAGGACAAATCCCAACACTTTGCTGGTAGGTAGTTCACTGAAGACTTTGTCTCAAAGGCACTGTTTGGAGTAACCCAACTGTTGCTTCAAGCACATCAGGGCTGAACCACACCAAGAGCTGAGGCCAGGGTTTCCTCCCTACCATCCCTCTACTCTCTCCACAGCCCTGCTGCTACCAGAGCTACGTCACCAGGGAACAACTGGCAGCCTATAGGGGTAGGAGAAATAAACTGGAGAATTTTGTACACAGACATTAGCACCAACCAAGATCCCATGCGTATGAATCTCCAGAATGAACAATTACAACTTGGAAAGGGGGCAGTAGGGACACACTCAAAAAGTTAAAAAATAAGGGTAATGCTTTTATAAAGCAACCGCAGTAACTTCAACAAATACACCGAAGCACTGAAGTGACCAGTGCCAGGTCTCTGGTGGACAGACAGCAGGAAATGAAAATCATTGGGAGAGACTCAGTGATTGGATAAAGCCAGGTTTCTAGATCAAACCTTTAAGATTTCTCAGTTACAGGAGAAAAAGAAGAAATAGAAGGTAAAAGAAATTTGGTTCAGCTCTGCTCTTATGGAGGGTAATATGAGGCATGAAAATTACTGAATGTGTAGGAAGAATCTTTAGTTGTATGGAAATTAAAAATGAGATGATAAACTGTTCAGAATGTAGATGGTTAAAGATATGAACCAGCATTTTTCATATCTCAATTTCCACACAAAAACTGCTTAGTAGTTATTTTGCTTTATCTGTTTTATAATAAATACAAAAAATAGTCCATTGTAAGGACTAAATGGGAGAAAACAAACAGTTTCGTTTTATAAGCCTATTACAGTTCTGTGAAGAAAAAAAGTTGATTGAAAACAAAAAAAACAAGCAGATGGAAAACACACAGAAGGAGACTAAAAGTTGAAATACAATTCTGGTTCAAGAACAAATGAATATAAGCCAGCATAGGTTTACTTAAAAAGAAATTTAGAAGTCTTACGGCCAATGGAGATGTGATGATCTGATACAGTATTCCAGTAAAAATAATAAGAGTGAGAATCCATCCCACCTTCAGATGGAACCCAATAGGTTTCTGAGAGAGTTGAAGTGTTTTGATGGCTGCAGCAAAATTGTTTTGTTTGCCTAGGAAATCAGGTGGTTTCCCCTCTAACATTTTTACAGCCAAGCTGGCAGGCAGTGTTAAACAAAGAGAGGTGTCAGGCTCTTCAAGAGCTGCAGCAGGACATACATGCCACACAAGGAGCATCATCTCTCCTGCATTTCACTATTGCATGCATTTTGTGCCTCTGACACCCTAAGTGACCCATCTATCTGTTATCTAGGAGAGTGTTGGTACAGAGTTGCTCAGCACACTGAACCATCCCCTTTTGAAGCAAGGGAGGGAGCAGGCACGTGGCATCTCTCCTTCAAACTCATCTCATTTAAAATTGAGGAAAGAAGAGGAAAAAAACTCAAGGAAGCAAACCCCACAGCTCCCATCTCCCTTCCATTTTGTGATTTCTTTCTCCTTTTTTTCCCAGTGAAGGCTTTAATTTCTAACTATGTTTTTACATTTAAAATTAGAAAAGTGTTTTATATTCTGGGAATTAAAGAAAGCAGAATGGCTGGCATTTATGGGCCAGTCTTCTGCACTCTTGTAGCTTGGCGGTAATTGTAAAGAAATCACACATACTGTGACAAGCTGAAATTATCTCCAGGGTGTTCATCTGTCAAACAAGTTGATTCCCATCTCATCTGCTTTCTGAATGAGATATGAAAATGAGTCTGCTACATTACCTCTGCTGTCAAAGGAGAGGATGGATTCAACCCCCTTTAAAGTGACAGTGAACTTTTTGCTGTCTCTGTCTGAAGAGTTTGACTTTATCTTCGGGGAATTAACCTTATCCCAAAGTACACAAGGAGATAAGTCCAAAAGATTTTCAAAGTTGGTCCTTTGGGCCTAAAGTAAAATTTCATTTAGCTCATGTCTGCCTTCTTGAAGTTTTCTGATTCAATTGATTGTGAAAGATGTCTGATTGACAGCACTGTTCAGGGAGAGACAAGGTCCCAGAACACCTTAAGAACTTGTTTTAACCATGAAATTAAAATTCAGCAGATTGTACAGCGAAGGAAGACAGAGATGCCAATGTTCTCGGGGAGGAGGAAGAGTTAGGAACCAGCTGTGACAAAGACCTCTTGAAAAAGTGAATACAAAGCCATTGCTATCCAGCACAAGACTGAACTGATGAACTGAATATGAGGTAAACTCCATTTCTTTGCTCTATACCAAACCTTTACTCAGTCTTTATTTTCACATATTTTCTTCTGCAGCTATCAAATCTTCTGTCAGCTCATCATCCTCCTCCCAAGATCTCTAATACTTTTCAGAGGCAATGAAGCATCCACATTAGTTTAACACAAACTTGAACCTACCAGAGTCTGCCATTTCCATTGCCCTGTGTCTGCCATGACACCTTTCCTGTCCCTTCATTCTTTCCATCTCTTACATGTTGCATATTCAGCTTGTGGTTCTGCAAGCTGGGACCTATCTGGCAGGAATCTCCCTGTCTTCCAAGATGCCATATTCATACATACAGCAGAGCAGGTATGCAGAAAATCATTCCTCCAGCAGTGAATTCATAGTGATAACTTAGTGAAGGTGCCTGTTGGGCAGAGATCTAAACTCTGGTGATGCTGGAGATAGACAAAACAATGCTCGGTCTGAATATTCATAAACCTTTGTGGTGGGGTAGCAGCCACAGGCAACAGACCAGAGAGCAGCACAGAGATTCCTATGCTAAAAGAACCAGAAAGTGAGAAAGTGATAAACACACAGCCATCAGGCAGCTTGAGCCAGAACCTGTTCATTAAACACATTTGCTTACTACTGAACCCTGTGGCACCACTTTCCCTGTCCCTCCTGTCACAGGTGTGGAATTAGAAGAAAGAAACAGAGAGCATGAGTGCTGCACTTACTGAGGCCAAAATACATTTGAGAGACAGTTGTCTGGGTAACAGCCCTGTTCCCTGAATTACTTTTGCATTTTTAACTATTGTTCAGTAAAATAGGGGAATTCAGACTACAATTCAGGACTCTTCAGGAGTTTTATCTCCACAGTACCCATCCACATTCCCATTTTACCATGAATCCTGTATCTTCCATCAGCTCAGGCCTTAAGATCCTGGCTCAATGAGTGAAAGACTACAGTGATTTGTGTGTTCAGTGTGGGGAAGGTACTTTAGGTATGGCAGACCAGGCCCTTTAGGGCCATGGCCAGAGGAGCATTGAAATTTCAAGATCTAAAATGTCTTCAGTGGGCGACACATGCTGAAAGATTCAGCTCTGGCAAAGTGGATGCAGATCTGAATGTGTGAAAGAACCAAGGGCTTGGCATCTTGGAAGCCTTAGTCCTACAGACCGGTAGACACTAAAAGGGAGCTTTCTGGGTCACACTGCTGGTCTTACATGTCCAATTCTCTTTCTTAATCTGATTCAATGCTGTTCCAGAGGTATTTAGGCAGCACATCAGGATGGATGTACTGAAATAATGAAATTTACCTTGAAAAAATTTTTTTTGAAAAACATACTGCAAGTATAACTGTTATTGTGCCCTCTCATCTTCCTTCCCATTGCCCAGCCTTTGAAACACCCAGGCAAATATAGAGTCTTTGCAATGCACCTGGAGGACATTTACCCTTTTCAAGTATGCTAAAATAATCTAATATTAATGTGACACAGAGGTTGCAAGAACCAAGTCGGGATCCACGGCAATGTTCACCTAAAAAAAAAAAAAAAGAAAAAGGTGCAGAGATTCAGCAAGAGTTTCCCAGGACCTGCTGCTGCATGATTTCCTGGTGAATAACAATGTACCACAAGGTCCCGGTGGAGGACAGACATCCTCAGTTAGCAAGGTTACAATCCTCAATACCCTCTTGCTTCTTCAAAAAGAAAGCCGGTAGCAGTGCTTCCCTTGGTATCCATGGGGTCCGGATCAAATCTGTTGCCATCATGGTGGCTCTTATATTATTTCCTTCTTTTAATTTTTGCTGCAGATGTAAAAAAGATGTCTCAGATCTTCCAAATCATTTCCACATTTGCACATATCTATGGGACATCTGGTCTGCACAATGGTCCTTCTGTTTCAGCATCTGACATGGATCTGTGTCCTGAATCCATCTGTCAGTCTCCACAGCCCAAGCATCAAAGATTGCAGTCAGGTAAACTCCAGCCAAGAAAAATTATTCATGAGTAGCTTCCAATATGATAGGAATCTCCCTTCCTCACATCATGACATTGATAAAGGCTTGGAAGATTTTCTGAATTCAGTGAAATGACAGTAGTGACACTCAGCACGGAGAAGGAGATTAGCAACTGAAGAAAATTTCCATCACCCTGTAATGCTTTCATCTACTTTACTGTTTCCAGATTAAAATACTTAATTCACAGTAGAACCTGTCCTTAGAACATGGACTAGATGATCGTAGAGCACTTTTCCAGCTTTAAATAGTCTATGGTTCTATAACATGTCATTTCAGAAACATACATTAGCCAATTTAACAGCTTAATTTCCTAAAACCCCAAAAGACAGCTTTAATTTCCTCATCTTTATTTTAAAACTGAGAAAATTTCTCTTACAAGCTGGACAAAAGAAAGTGGAAACAAAGCTTACAACCCTATCAAAGGGACAAATCCATAGCCTGCAGGCCAAAATCCTTACTACCATCACAGTGTCAGCTTAGCTTGAGAACAGAGCTCTATTTTGTCCTGCATGCACATACAAGGATCAGCCCATCTGCTCCTTAGGAAGAGAGATCAGTTGCATGATTTCACCTTCAGAGATAGAAAACAGACAATAAGGTGCACGGAAATTACACAGGAATTGTGAGGTGACATT
The DNA here is from genome assembly GCA_013398055.1 of Ifrita kowaldi. Classification (NCBI taxonomy): domain Eukaryota; kingdom Metazoa; phylum Chordata; class Aves; order Passeriformes; family Cinclosomatidae; genus Ifrita; species Ifrita kowaldi. The sequence goes on from VZRS01001948.1 coordinate 773,219, forward strand.
TTCAAAAATCCTTAGTAATGGCTTGAGTTTACTTTCATTGAAAGTATGATTCTATAAGTATTTCAATGGAAGGGGAACTGTAACCATGTCAAAACCTCCAAAATTTTGTTCCCTCTGCAAATGCTTAGATTTGAATATTTATTTACAGGAACACTTCATAGATTGTCAGTGTCACAAGCTTTGCAGAGGTTGATTTAATATTTCCCCAGAAACAGGTATTCCGAGAGTTTTGCTGCAGCTCTGATTCCCTGGTTTGTCAAGGTGCTCCAGCACACCCAGAAACCACTGGGTTAAGGTCCTTACTTCAAATACAGGTTTCAAATAACACTTTATCATGTGTTTTCATAGTACATAATGGACCACTAACAAGCCTTCGCCTAGAGGAACCTGTAGTTTCAAAGACCCAGCAAAATGCTAATTAAACTGAAATGCACCACTTCCTTCCACAGTAAGTCTCTGCAGTAGATCCTTGCATGTGTCCATTATGGTTATACAAAAGATACAGAAACACCCTGATGTTCAGAGCACTCATCAATTAAAACCAGATTAAAACGTCAATGTTATGAAAGAAAATGAAGGAACCACAAACATTTAGGTCCTTGGGCACCAAAATACTTAATTTTAAAGAAAACCAAGGCAATATCTCTGCAGTAATGTTGTATTACTATGTTTATTGTCTTATCTCTCTCTCCAGCAACAACTTTTCCTACAACTATAGATCTCAAACTACTCACATTACCATGGTGTGCAATGTTTAGCCATAGCATAAGCAAAATTTCCTTTATGAATTGAATACTTATGTTCATAGGGTAAATTCTTTCTTTGAAAACCTTGTTCAGGTTTTATCAATATACCTGCAGTTCATGAACATACTAGAAAGATAAGCTGTCTTGGGCATCTTAAGTAATTAAACATCTTGTTTAAAATCTCTACTGTAAGTGGAAATAATGATACTGAATGTACCAGTGGTTATGCTGGCTTTAGGTGGGAGAAAAGGTACAGGTTTGGAAGTGTGAGCATCTGGAAGAACTGTGTTCACTAAGGAATCCTTCCATTGCTTATCGTGCATTGATAATTTAAGATTTTATTAAAAAGCATTTACTAGTCAATTAGCATTTGTTTGTTTATTTTTAAAAGTATCCTAAAATTGTAAACAAACTGTAATTAACCTTGTACCATAAATCTGATCAAACACATGACTGAGAATAATAGCACAGCTCAGTCCCTTAAGAACCATTTGTTACACTGAGCTACTGACAGTGAAATGTACAGAAAATATTTAACTTTTCCCAATCTGAAGAGACACTTAAACAGCAAAAGAGATAATCAGGCCCTATAATTTCCAAATGCCAAGCTCTACACCAGTGCACATCCCAGTCCTCTGCATTCAACCCTATATATCAGAAATCTGTATTTTCTTCATATGACTGCGGAGTATAAGATATAATGGATATTTACAGTGAGAATTGAATATGGAAACTGTAGACATCATTTCAATCCAATATGAAAATGAATACAGGATTTTGGGTACTGAACTCATTTTTGTAATGATCATGTGTACAAAAATCTCCTCTGTAAAACTGGCAAGGCACAAAACCTGTGCGCTGCCATAACAAGATTGTCAGAAAGTTTCAGACACAGAGCTGAAATGCGATGCAATGCGAGAAACTGACTGCAGTAAATGAATCTGATATAGAGGTTGCCATAGGGGTTTCTCTGTGCTTTAAAAAGCTCCTTCAAGTCCAGTGTCAAGAGAAGATGGCAAGAACAGGACTTGTTTCCTCCCTGGGGTGAGCTTAAGGACAGAGCCTGGAGCAAAATTTGAACTCTCCCAGAGTGGCTCCCATCCAAGCACTGCTGCTTTGCTCCTTGCTCATTAATTGCCAGGGACTGGCCCAGGGGTGACAGAGGGAGGGTACAGCAGAGGCAACGACAGAAGAGCTCTTCTTGCATTTAATCCCCAGCTGACAGCATTGAACTTAAGGAACAATGAAATTATTTTCTTGAGGTAACAAATTGCTACACAGGTCTATACCAAGCTAAACAAAACTAAAGAGCTGAGACATTTCTTTCCTTGATGTAGAACCCAAGAGATTTGTTTGTTATGTTTTTTTGTGCAATGACACATTAAGCACAGCAATGAAGAGTATGAATACACACATCTCTAATTCAGATCATTGACAGCAAAGCAGTTAAGAGGTGGTACCAGAAAATAGCATTTGGTAAAGCATGCCAGATGTCTTAGAAAGCAGGTACTGTCACCAGGGCTATAACTTGACTTTTTCCTATGCAATATGTATTAATGAGGAAAAATGGGCTGGAGCTTTTGCTAAAAGAACAGTTCAAAGAATAAAAAAAAATTGTTTTAAAATTATGACAGTTTCAGGTTCTTATTTGTGTCAACACAGAGTAGGCTTATCTCTTACAATTAAGGTGAAATGCATGTACAGCTTTACTCGTGCTGCCTGATTTCTGAGCAAACACATTCAGAAGGGAAATCCAACCCTAAGTCATTAGGTGTATTTTAATTGGAAGCAGAATTTGCAAAACACGGCTCCTGTTCTCCGGATTTTATAATCCACATGTAACAAAATATATAGAAATGTTTTTACAAATATTTTAATATAATACAACCTTATCTAATTCTATGAATAATTTAAGGCTTTAGTTATTCTGAATGAACTATTCCAGGCAATGAATATCATATGACAAAATCATTGTTTCAGGAGGGTGCAATTTAAAAAGTTACACCAAGAAAAAACAAAACACAAGATTAAGAATAAGAATGAAGGTAGAGAGAGATTTCAGTAATATGCAAGGCTTGCAAAACATACCAGAAGTAAAACTGTTGCTTTTGAACTCTTACCTGCAAGAGCTGAGGGGAACAGAATTACAGTCTATGTACCCTATGGAAACACAGATACAAATAATGTAGGCATATAGGTACAGAGCCGTGCAATCTCATCATCATGCAACAGATTAGTGGTCACAAGAAATGCAGTTCAATGCTTTATTGGTTTTTTTTTCTCTGCCCAGGGAGAAATAATTTTCATACTGATGTGTCTATTTTTGGATGCTTATAATTTATGGTGTGTAACAAAAAATCCCTGTTTCTGCTCAGCTTTGGATAAGGTTTCTGAAGAAATATGTTTGTGGAGAGAAAATCAGGTTCTGGAAAGATTAACATCGTTTAGCAACCTTTGAGCAGGTAACTCCCCCACCTCAATCAATGATTAGCACTCTTTCTGCAAATGTTGAATGCTGAAAAATCCCTTGTGAGCATCAGCACACTTCCAAGGGGCCAAGAAACATCTCTAAATAAAACATCTACCACAGGAGAGGAGCATGCAGTTTCCAGACAAATAGCCCACAGTAGATGATGAATAGTAATTGTTTGCTTATTTCCATCATGTCACTACTTGCAAATGTGAAACTCAGAAATGTAGTTGTTCAGTGTTTTGAATATAGCTGCTCATAACTAGGAATCACTAGGTAAATCTGCTTTTGTTTGCTATGTACAGCACTACTGATTCTAATTTTCAGTTTCATGAAGGGTGCTACTGATTTACTGGAACATATAATATGTTTCAGAGAGGTCTAATCCAACTCGTAATAATATCTAAAAGTAATTTTACTTGACTGCGGAAATACCACTTCAGAAACTATTTTTCACTGAACTCTTCTGTTCTTTCTTCCCTTTTTGATCCCCAAAAGCAGAAAAGGTTAATGACAGCAACTTTGGAAGATGATCATTTTCCTTTTCTTAAAGTAGTATCTGTGGAAATGATTCAGCTGCAATTACTGTCTCTCTTCTAAGCCTTGTCTGCAGAACAGTTTTAGATTTTATCTCACAAAAAGCATGAAATAACTAAATAGTTCTGGAGGCAGGGACTGGACCAGAACTCAAACTTCCCCTACTGCCCACCAGTCTGGAGTTACTAGACTTCATGCACTGTCAAAGCCAATGAAGCACAACGAACAAGGAGGAGTGGAGCAAGTCTCTGAAAAATAAGGGCAGTCATTAGCAGACACAGGGGAAGTGGGAAGTTTCTGTTAGAGCTATCTCAAATCAAACAAAAAAATTTGAGCAGACTCCTGCTTCCTAAGCAAAAAGTCTCACCGGTGACTGCTAAAACATTAGAAAGGTAGACACTGGCACCTTATCCAGCATTTGCATTTTAGATAAGGATAGGAAAAACTTAATGCTCTGAAATAACTTTGTTGGGCTTCTCACTTTGGAGATATTCAGACAGTAGTGCCTTAACTCCAGAGCAGCAAGAGAAAGCAAGAGCTGACTAAGCACCAACCAGGACCTTCTTCAATGCTATGGCCTTTCCAGATCTCACACAACCCCTTTCCTCCCACAGCAACTGAGACTCCTACAGGACATATACCATCACTCATTGCTGTGCTCAGCTTTTAGACATTAAGTCTGTCACTGGTTCCACTTCTTACAGGTCCGTGGCAAAACCGACCTCTCAGGCTGCAGGTCCTTGTTGACAATGAGAATCCAATTGCTATCATGGTACAAGGACCCTCAAAGAAAACCTGTTCACGCTCACCCGAGAAATCAGAGACACTAGTCACTCCAGTGTTGTTGCAGACTGGATGTTACAGAGGTATAATAATAGCCACATAAAATTTGAAAGAGTTTATTAACATTAGAGTTCACATGGAAAAAGCATTGAGCTGAATCATCTTTTGACCTGTGATATCCTAGCAATGCTTTATGATCTAAAAGATTTTCCACTGTGGCCTTAAAGTGTATTTCATGCTCAGAATGGCCAGGGGGGTTTTTTCGCTTTGGGCCTTCTGTGTACTTGCAGGAAATAACCAAGAAATAGGACAGAGAACAGAGAGAAATAAAACCACAGATCTTCACAGCTATGTGGTCTATAAATGTACTTATGACAGAGGTGACAAACAAGGCTGTATGTGACCACATTGATCAGTTTGGCCTATTGGTTCAACCCTTTCTTCAGATAAATCCAATGTAGCTGAAAGGCACCAAATTAAAGAAGCAGGGATTTTAATTATCTGAAGAAACTACAGTATGAATAGCTGTAGTGTGCACCTCTTTCATGCTGCCTAGTCTTACTTGCTGACAAGTTAAGCGTACAAGATGGGGAATATTTGGGGAGAGATGAGACACACATGAGAAGAATCTCAGTAGGTGTAAATCTGTACTGCTCCTTTCAAACTAAAGAAAGTGCTATGGTCATTTCGATGAAAAGTACTAATGAAATAGAAAATTATATGGAATTTTTCAGGGTTTGGAATGCATTCTTAAAAACTCAGCCATTGTTCTGTCAATGGCTGTTCTGTCTGAATAGATTTTTCCTTTGCCCTCAGAGAAAAGGAAGAGTCCAAATTGCCTTTCCATCTAACAGCTCCTAAGGAGGTGTTGAAACAGGAAAACTACATAAATAAGGAAATGAGCGGCAGCTTTTCTCTGTCTCTGCTAGGCACAAAATTTGGACTTATTCAGTCCTGACAGGGAATATAAGACTATTGCACCTCAGATAAGGAGTCTTGTCTCTTTGTCTAAAATCAGAAGAATCTCCAGACAAGGTCAGCTCCCTGACAGTGTAGAAGTACTTACCACACCAGAAAGAAAAATATCAGAAGAGACAAAGAACACACAGGGCATTTCAAAGAGATACCTTCCGAAAAGTACTGTTCTGTAAGCATGTTATAACTAGAAGGAAAAGAAAGAATAAAAGATGGTGGACAGTGAAATAAATGCCGTGAGACACAGTTCTGGGACATGCTCAGTATCTGCAGATCAATTCCTGGTGCATATAACCATCAGTTGTGCAGTAATTTACCACCATTTCTTTGTCCTGTGGTATCCTCCAAAAAGGCTCAGATGAAAATCTATGGCTCTTATAGAGTGCCTAGTTCAAAGGAAGAGTCTGTCCTGTTTAGTGCTCCAATTCTATACAAAAGAAGTACAGAATAGTCTTGACTACAGCTGCTGTATTGAGAGATGTATGTTTCCATTTCTTAAAATTTAATGACCTTCCAGGTCAGTGCTTGTAGAAGAACATGGCAAACTTCTGTTTTAAATCTTCTACTTGATCATTTTGTCAGGTTTCCCCTGCTTCTTCAACTGTGAGTATGGAACTTTTACTCATTATTTCTCATATTTTCCCTGTCATTTGTGATTATATAGGCCTAAATCTCAGTTACTTCTTTTGTGACCGAAGCACCCTTTTACAACCTAATTTATGTTATGCAGTATTCAAAATATTGGAAGAGAGTTCCAGCACAATGGAATAATAGAATGCATCACAGAATAATGATGTATTCTGTTTTATTCTCTATTCCCTTCCCAATCCTTCCCATTTTTCTAGTTGCCTTTTCAGCTCACGTTGAGTATTAAGATATTTCGTAGCATACTTTGGCAGAAGTCCTGTATTTGTTTCCTGGTTTTGTATAGCTGTAGAAGTGGAATTACCTCCAGCCTCAGTCTCCTCACTCACTTTTACTTCTAACACATTTTAAATTATTTTGTTATTAAAAACACCCTAAAAATCTCCAATTATTATCGTATCACTGTTAATTTCTTTGTGGAAACAGTCTATGAATTTGTTGAGTAGCACTGATCCCAGCACCTCCAGAGATCCTAGTCGATGACGTTAGAAACTCCTCTCTGCTGTAAAACCTGACCATTTTCCAGCCCTCATAAGTCATGGCTGACCAGATCACCCACATCTCTGACTCCTTCCAAGAACTAAAATATACGTCTGTAAGACATGGCCTCCATATACAATATATATGGCAGTTCTTTCCCAATATGTCATGTTCATTCAGAACAAATTTAAATTATAAAATATGTAAGGCCACTAATAGTTTACATTTTTGAATAGGGTATTACTAAAAAACAAGTGGAGAAAGTAAAATAATCTTACACAGACATGTCTATAGCAGGTTTTTTTCTCATTTTTTGGACAGTCTTACAATGACCATACCTTCCATATACTCTCATTACTCATGGAATAAAGCATGCTTTATCTTGAATGAGATAATCACAACCTTGGCTTTAATACCAGGTGTCTTTATGCTCTTGGCTTTTTAATAGCAGGAGCAGGACCCACTTCCCTATGATTTTCTGAACTTTTGTTAGGCCCAATTTATTACTTGGACTTTCTCTTTAGGTACAGGTAACAAACTCGAGGTGTCTGTCTGATACGCAAACTCAACAGTCCTTGCTCATACTGGCAAGAAAAGAGATCCAAAGTGTCTTTCACTGAAGCACGTGTGGAGTCCAGTAAATTTACGTATGGAAAGAAAACAATGTGATTGTACTGTTCATCACTGAAAAGCTGAGGTACAGAACACAGGAAAATTTACAGCACCCAACAATTAAGAGAAGAGCTTATTAAGACCTATTATTCCTTCCTCCCCAATTTCTCACAGCACTTGCTCTGCTTCAGGGAAGTCACATTACAGACATTAAGCATCACCAAATATTTTCCACACTCAAAGATATGCTTTAAAGGTATAAATTATGATTAGGCAATTGTTTCCCATAGAAAGTGAATGAGATTTGGTATTCTTTTTCCCTGTTCACTTTTAAAACTTCACATTGAATATTTGTCCATGAAAAGATACATCACCGTAGACCTTGATTTACCTCTTTCCTAGAGCTGAAATTCAATGAGAGACTACAACTCTGTGCAAAAGACACATCAAAACTCAGAAATCTTTCCAGCTTTATGAAAATCAATGCTTTGCCAGAATATATTCTATTAATTGCATTGTATACATGCTTGTATTTTATGATTCAGCCACAGTTCTTTCCAGCTTCATAAATGACAATAAGGAAGTTCCTTTCCTTGAATTGCCTGTGTCATCAATTTCAAGAGGAAGGGTAGTTTTGTTGCATTGGAGTCAGGAAATAGCAGGTCTCTAAACACTGCCAAAAGCTTTCATAAGATTTGTCTCCAATATTCCTTCCATGTGCTGACCAGCTTCCCAATCTCTTTGCCTCCATATTCATTGACTGTTTTTGCTGTGTTAGTGAGCCAATCCTCATGTTCTCAAATGACAAGCACTAGATCCCCAAGCATTGTTATGACAGAACTAACTTCTTAGAAGTCACAAAATGGCGGTTGACATTAGGGCATATTTGCCATTTTATACTGAAACAAAACCAGCCAGCAGAAAAAAGCAGGCACCACTTCCTAGCTCTTATTTGCAAAAAGGTAGCAGAGCCTGAAATGATGATTAGTTCTTTACTGTAGCTTTAGCTGGTATAGAAACTTGTCCTTTAAAAATAAACCATACTGTTCTCCCTATAGCTTCCAAGTAAGCATGAAGCATGTGAGAAAAACACCCCCACACCCAACATTGACAAGGAAAGCTGTGCTATTTTGTGGTCTCTTGTATGACAAGAATTAATTTTATGACTTTACTAGAACAGCTTAATAATCAGTATTATCTTTACATGCTAAAAAATAGCTCCTTTTTCTTGCCATTCTTTGTCCATCCCCCTTTTCCCCATTTTTGCTACCTCCAATAGGCTTGCCTTTCCAGAGTCAAGACTTTTGTACCAGAAACCATACAGCAGTAATAACAGAGTTCATCATTTACAATCTCACAAAAATATTTTAGCCAGCAGGATTTTCTAGTAACATATAGTGCTGGGCATTTCAATATCCTTACAATATTTAGAAACAGGAGATTTTAACTACCTCCTTGACAAGGATATTTTCTTTCATGTTTTATGAGGAGAACAATTAAAATTTTAAGTACATATTATATGTGAAATTAACTGAATCAGTCAATAGTCTACCATCAATACAAGTGCAGGCCATATGATATAAGTCACTGAGAGATTCCCTGGCATAATAATTTGCTGGCACTGTGAGGAAACGTGTCACAGGGGCAGAGAGCCCAGGAGAGCAGAGGAACCCAGGCTGTTGGTGCTGGGTGGCAGTTTGCTGCTGACCCTCTTTCCTGTAGCACCGCTCTCTGAGCTCAGCCAGGCTCTTGAAGGTTGATCCCAAAAAAGGGGCGGCCCCATCTAGCAATGGAGGGGGTCTTTGCTACTCACAGGGTGAGTTCTGTAAAGAAAGGCAACCCCTGCAACTGGTTGAACTGTGCTCACTTGTCCCGAGTGCCACCATGCAGATGTGGCACCCCAAAGAAGGATGTTACCTGGACAAGCAGGTCTTCAAGATCTGTCATGATTCCATTCATCCAGTTCTGTTAACATCTTATTTTCTTACTCTTCTGGGGTTTTAAAGGACAATCAGAATTCCTCCAGTGGTGTTTCTTGAACCATTTTATTCTTCATTAGAGCAATATTTTATCCTATCACAACTGATCAAAATTCTCATGCATTGTAATCTAGAAATTCACTCACTGTAGAGAGAGTTTGCACAAGGAGAAAAATGGCTTTGATGTCAGTCAATCACTTTTTAAACTAATCTCTCCTTCTGCATCAAGCATTGCTGTTTAGCTGCTGTTGTTCCTGTCCTGTTGATCTGTTTGGCAGGTTCTGCCTGTGTGTGTTTAGCTGCTACATATGAATCATGTTAAGTATGAGAGAGGTGTAGGAGGCATCTGTGGAGTGAAGAGTAGATGATAATAAAGTACGAGAAACTAGTGAAAGCAATCAATAGCTGTCAGCCCAACAACAATGCCCTTCTACAGTCTCCCTCCAGGCATTTGCCCACTATGACACTGTGGATACAAAAAAACATTGGGACTGTCTAATACACGTATTCCTTTAGCAGCCCACCATTGGCCATGCAATAAAGTAATTTTATCATTTATTTAATCCCATCTTGCACAACAGACATGGAGAGGCACATGCATGAAGCCACATTTGGCAAAAATCAACCAGGAAACTCAGATTTTGCTGAAAGGAAAATCCCTGTATTTCTCTTCTATTCTTTTATTTGTCAATTTGCTGGCATGCTATTCTTGTCAGTAAAAACTACACTTTGATTAAACACCACTTTCTACTGTAAACCCAAAGTCTTTCTTTTCAGAATCACCACCTGAACATCTTTAATTAAAAAAAAAAAAATTCTCCTTGCCATTGGCAGCATTAATACTTTAAATAGAAGTACCATATGCTCCCATAACAAAATCATTATTTTTTGACTGACCTCCAGTCCCTTGAATACAGACTTTTAAATCCAATATCTTGATGCTACCCTCAGACATGTTGATTTCATTATCTAGGCATGGCATAATCCTGTGCAATGAAGTCAGGATCCATTTTTTTTAATGGATACGATGTTCCTGAGAAGGACAGACAATTTCCAAATGTGTGTGTGGCACCTACAAGATCAAAATATTTTCAAGAACAACTGGAGTCCTTCTCATGTTTCTGAAATTCTGAAATTGGCTGACCTGTTTGGTTGGTGGGGTTTTTTTGGCTGTTTTGTGTTACTTTCCCCTTTGAAATCTATATATAAACAAACAGCTTAAGTGTAAATTTGTCCCTGTGGAAAGAGAATAAAGAGCTGTTGGTGACAGGGCAGACAAATCTATTTTCATTTGTGAGCTCTAGATCAGCTTGTGAAAATGTGTTTGAGCAGCATATTCTCCATTGTAATATTTAGATTTTTAAGCTCCAGTGTCAACAAAAACTGCATGCCCCAGAATTTGAACATGGTATGTTTTAAGAAAACAAGTTTAGGTATGGTAAAAATAATTAGCTATTGCAGAGGTACATGAGGAATTGTGATTTCAGCAGGTGAGTTTGAAAATCCAAGGGGGATTCATTACGAAACCCAACTGAGCAGCTCACTGGTAGTAATGAAATGAGCAATATTTTGATTATGATCACAGGAAAGGCATCAAGTCAGGACTGATCTACAGCTTGGTGACAACTGGGTGACACAGAAGAGGCTGAATGGACTTGGCAGACTGGATCAGCAGACTAGTTGGGAACCAAGTATTGCCCCTGCAAGGTTGCTGTGGGCTCACAGCACTGTGCTGACAATTCAAGCAGGTCTAAAGGAGGTTGCTGCTCAGATCTGAAGAGCTGAGGCAAAGCAGCAGATGCTGATGGGCTACTCTTAGATACATCTTAGGGCTGAGCTTACTTAACAAAACTTTCATGACACCTGTCCACATGATACCTGGCTCTAATGCTGCTATTAACTACTCAGAGGCAGAAGCAGTACATTTCCTGAACAGATGAGACAGAAATCCATCATGAAATGCTGGCTTCTGTTTTTAGCAATAGTTATGAAGTTGCAGCTGTTTTCAAGAAAAGCTTTTCCATTTTGGGAGAAACATCACTGCAGCAGAATCAACTTTCTCTGGCCTCAATGCAAGAGACCCTCTCAGTTCAGTCTCAAAGTTCTGTGGCACTCAAGCAAATATAAGTGGCAAGACATTTTCTGTAGTGAAGCAGACACTAAAACATAAGGACAGAGAATGAAAGAAAAAATAGTGTGTTGATAATGAAAAGTATTCGAAGTGATCCATATGCGTATCTGTGACATCTTAGAAGAGACACTTCAAGCCTCTTTTGCGGGTGATTATCAGTAAACATGACGATGCTTTGTACTGACATGTCACACTGAAAGTCACCTTAGGTTTGCATACACCATCTCAAGTTCCTCCTGTAGTGTCATCTAGAGAAGTTATTTTTACTTACTCATCTGAAAGAAAATACAGCTTTAGCTCTTAAGGTACAATACAGAATTTGTAGTACAATAGAGGGACTAATTGGATATCATTTGTAGGATCCCACTAAAATAGTTCAGATAGGAGAGAGAAAATGAATCAAACTAGGAATGAGCAGGTCATAACTGCAATTGATCAGCTCAAGCCCCATCACTTGTTATTCCATCAATCAGACCATGTGTAAATGCAGACACGTGTTCTAAGAGAAAGCACAAAAATAATTAATGAGGTATATGTAACCAAAATGCAACTTAGAATGTGATGATACTTTAAATCATCTCCAACATGGGCATTGCTAATTTAAAATGTGGTTTGAAAGTGCTGAAGACAGAAAACAGGAAAGAAATTTGCATGAACATTCACACCTAGAATACAGAATCTCTTGTCCAAATTCAAGACTCCTAAGTACTGTGGCCTCTACATTTCAAGATCAATTTGGAGATATCTTGTGGTATCTGGGTCCAAGCTGCCTTGGCCAGAGAAAGCAATGGGATAGCTTTTAGTGGGTGGACAAACCAGGTGATCCACAAGGTCTTAAAATTAGGTTTTTTCTGTGTTGAGAGTACCTACTAATCTCATTCCACAGTTGTTTAGGAAGGCAAGTTATTAACTCTGGAGAAGCAAGAGTAAGCATACAGGTCCATGTTTCCTCAGTAGCCACACAGACCCTCAGGGAGTACGGCAGGGGGATTAGCAGGTGCAGTCATAGCCAAATACCCAGCTGCAGGAGATGAAGAACAGTTTTTCTTGATCATGTGTTTCTATTTCACTTTGTTCCTTCATATGCTCTAGTCTTCTTCAGAATAAGAATTATCACATGACTACAAGAGAAGGCAATTTGACTATTAATTCCTTCTTGGCAAGACCATAATCTGCCAGCTCTTGAGCTGATCCACAGGCACCCTGTACAATTTGTTACCATGGCACTACCTGAAGAATTACAGAATGCCGGCTGTCATGGCTCATTATGCAGCATCTAACTCAGCACATAATGGTTTCCTACAATGCTCCTGAAAGCTAGGGGAGATAACAGTAACTTAATAAAGCACAGCTCTATGAGATGTTGCTCTTTGTTTAATATACAGTTGACAGTCAAATACATTCCATTCTGGGCATCCAGTCCCTAAGGAACTAAAACTGCAATAACTTTTCACAAAGCATTGGCAAGAAGGTCCCATTTTCACCTGTGGGCTCAGGAATCATTGGCAGTTAGGATACCTAGTAGCTCTGGTGAGCACAAGAGTTTCCAGAAGGGTTCAATCCAATGCTTAGAACTTCTAAATTAAAAAAAAAAAATTAAAGTGCCCCATAATATTACAAAAGGACCTGCCAATTTTCTGCTTTAGGACCTAACACAAGTGAAGGATTTTAATGTAAAACCCCTAAAAAAGTGGTCTGATAACCTTAAAAATCAGGTAATGTAGCTACTGGTGCACCCTGAGTCATACTTGAGCAGGAGATATATTGTTGGATAAAGCATCAGGTTAGTCTGATGGCATAGCTTGTAATACAGCAGTTTGGACAAATGCTCTAATAAGAGATCAGCAAGAATTGAGTGCCCCTGTTGGGACGTTGGGTCAGAACTTACCCGGAACACTCTGTGTACAAATTTCCCTCTTTTACAGAAAGCACCACTCTAGACAGATATTCCTTGAAAACATAGCTGTTAACCTTTTAAATTTTTAATGTCTCTGATTATATCCATGGCACGTACTTTCCTAAGTTGGCACTAAAGTAAACCAGCAAAACCTTGCATCAAAAACCACAGCTACTTCTTATCTCAGTGTCTGAGAATTTGTTTGCTCATACTCAAGGTCCAAGGCTGTACTCCGGGTCCAGCAGAGTGTTGTGTAGCTCTTTGCTATGCCTGTTTACTACAGATAAAATGCCTAGCAGCTTGCCTACTCACCAAAAGTATACTGAGCTTGTCACTGCACCATCCCAGCAGAAACAGAACCTGGGTTTAGGTGTTTAATACATCTGTGAGTGGAGGAACAGATCACATTCATTTGCATTAGACTGAGCTCACATTTTCTGCATTTCCTTGACGAAAATAATTCACACTATTAATGAAAATGTAGCTGGAATAGAACTGGGTTTGGAGCTACTGGAAAGTACATTTATTTCCTCTTGAAGAGACAGTTTCTGAAGATACTGAAGATACTGTGGCCTTCGTCTGACAGCATAAACTAGGATCATTCAAGTGGTTATTGCTAAAAGAAGTGTAAATATACAACAGATGTTCCCACCAACGGTCACCGCACTGCTCATGTAGCAGTGTTTTCCAGAGCTCTTCTCTGACAGAAAAAAACGGGCACTTAACAGTACTGTTTTTGTAGTTCTGATGGTATGAAAGGCAACGTTTATAATCAGTTGGAGCTTTGTTGTTCGTTTGTTTTGATTTTGCTTTCTAGCTACAGCTTCTGATTTAATAAAAGCAAACAACCTTTCAGAGACAAAAGCTTTTCTTTAGGTAGAACACCTTTTAACTAGCCCATCCATCTATGCCCATTTGCACCCAGATTTTTCAAAGTGGGTGAGATGTCCACCATCACACTTCAGCTGCTACTCCTGTCTCTGTGCTCCATTTGTAACCTTTACTGCTGCTGTTTACCTCTTGAGACAGGTACTGATCTTCTTTACCAGATTACAACTCCTTACTTCCTTCACTGCTACACAGTCTCTTGGAAAATATTTTGTTGACTTTAGTGTGACTGGTGGTCCTGGCCAACCTCAACTTGTTCTCGTCTTTCCAGATACTCCAACCTCCCCATACCCTCCCAGAGTTTTGGGGGTTTTTTTGCAATAATTTTGACTGAATTCAGCCAAGCAGCAAGTGATATACACTGCTGGAGAACAAAACCATTTCTCTCATTACCTGTCTGACAAGTGCTGTGCATCCAGGGCAGTGTCAGAGGGCTGCAGTCCTTCCTGGCAGGGTTCATGCATGGCTCATTCAGCCCCTGCTTCCCTCCAGAATTTGTCACTTGAGGGCCATTAGAAGTCCTGGACCAATTGTGAGAAGTTCCATCATTCAAAACGAAGGTCACTCATCTCTGACAGTCAGCAATTCTCCATGCTCCACTACCCAGCAGCAATGCACAGAAGCAACTATCATTTGGCTAATGGAGACAGTCAAAATTCCCCTGGTATTTCTACCCCTTTAAGACTTAGATTTATTTATAGTAAAATGTCTCCTCATCTTAAATACTTTCTCTATATTTTTAATTGTTATTTTTGGCAAGTAGTAACTTTTTCTATGAAACTTTTTTGAAAGAGAACTTCAGCATTAAATTACTGAACACTTAAGATTTTTATGGGAACTAGTATGGGAAACTTTTTAATAAATATTTCTGTGCAGTAACTCTTATTCTGAATGCTTCTAACAGAAAACTCCAGATATCCATGTAGAAAGTAAAAAGGATTACTTTCATAGCAATTTTAAATGTTTGCCATTTTTGTCTTTCCCAGTGTCAAAGGAGGCTTGAAAGATATTTTAAGTAAATGACTTTATAACAAGGCCATGCTATTCCACTGTTTTCACCCTTTTCAGACCAGTGGCTTTCCTTACCTGTGCACATGCACTTTTCTAAGCTTGATTTCTCCATATGTCAGGTACAAAGAAAAAAAAAAAAGAAGCAAAATATCTATATATATATATATATGCATTCTGAGAAGATACTGAAAATAGAAATTGCAGTTTCTTCCAACCCAATCAGAAGCCTGCATAAAGAAACCAAGATGGAGTCATGAGCTTCTACCTTCTGGCATGGATATTTATCACACAGTATACTCCCTGCTCCTATCTCTCTAAAATATAGCATACTTCTAGGTGAAACACTGCTAGCACTGATCACTTTATTCCTCATATCTTCCAGGCAACACGCTGTTTATCCCTTGTACCTGCTTTACCACAACAACACAACAAAGCCCAGTTGCATTTGGCTCATGATCTACAGCAGAGTCCAGATACCTCCTTGCTGCCTCCTGGCTAGTTCTCCCTTCCCACACTGCTGGTTTAACAAAAAGATGATCTTTTGAAGTTTCATGGTTTGGTTTGCCTTTTCCCCCCCAACCCAAGTGTACTCATCCACCCACACAACCCCATAACGTCTACTGTAAAAATTAGTTTTCTCAAAGACTTTTGCCCAATTTTGTAAAAAATTCCTTCCTTCCGAAACTGTAATTTTCTAATTCTAGCTGTTTTGACAGGAAGCTACATTTCAGTCCGTCTCCAGCATTCCTCAGCCTCCTTTCTTTTCTCTTAAAGACCTACTTGTCATGTCTATTTGCCCTTCAGCTTCTCCTGCCACCCAACTTTCCTAAGCATAATCACATTCCCATGAGGATAAGGGAAGGAGGCAGATTCACGTTGTGCCACCTCTCTCTGGGTGCCGATGACTCTGAGAGTGCTGCTAATTGCAGCCAGCTGCACACATCCCTCCTTGCCCTCCAACCTGTGACAGTGTGCTGTCACATCTTCTCACACACTGCCCGATCCACTGAGAGGGAAGTGGCTCGAGGTGCCTGACAGTCTCGCTGTCCCCCTGTCTGCGCAAGGTTAGATTCTGGCTGGTGGGTATTCAGCGACCAGGCACCACCCTCAGTAATGTGAAACCCCCCAAGGCTCCCAGATCTTCCTGCTCCTTACAGAGCTTGCAAAAGCTTTACATAATCTGCTTACCAAACATTGTCTGCGAAGGGCTTTTGGGAGCTGAGAGTAGAAGTATTTTAAAAGGATCATTGAGTAAGAAGTTACTGGCTTGAAAAGAATAAGCCCTGTCCTGTTGCTCAGCTTCATCTTGCTATCTTCCTTGGCTGCTCTGCAGGAAAAGTATACAAACTGCACTTAGCACACAATATAGTCACACTTATTTTTTGGTGGACACATACTATGTTCTGTAATATTAAACTTACCACAAGCCATTTTTTTCTGAAGTGAACATCCTAGGAGGGAATTGGAACTTTCTTCAGACCAAATTCATCATTTATACTGAAAAGGACTATATGCCTTCATGTAGTAAACTGTTACAGCTTTCCCCTCTCACTGGTTCCTAGTTCAGCATCGAAGCCTCCAGAAAAGATGATCGTGACATGGCATGTATTGGCCAGCATAAACTAAACAGCTTTTTTCTTTCCTCTACCTGCAATAGATGTGGCTCTGAGCTCTGCCCCATGGCAAAACCCCTCTTTGGTGAAGACCCACACCATTGAAGGGAACTGCTTTGTGAAAGGCCTGATGGACATCTGATGTGTGGAATAAAGATGTTCAATGATCAAAATTGGAAGACCAGGCTGGAAGGGATGAAAACATGTGCTGTGGTCTTTGATTGTTCCTAGGAGACAGATAATTCTGCTGTGTAGAGACAAGGGTGTTATTGTGCCCTCAGGACTGACCAGACTGATGCACCTTAACCTGAGCAACATGCATTAAAGTCGATGGGATATCAGTTTGAGGGGAATAGGAGTAGGTGGAAGAAAATCCAGCAAGGGGGATGATTTTTGTTCTGGCTGAGAAAATGAGAGACTTGGAAAAGCTCTGGCAAGGGAGGTGAAAATAGAAAGGTTATGCTAAGGCTTTATCTAGATCACTGGGAAAAAAAATAGACCTTAACAGTTTTTTCTTTTCTCCACAGAAGAGTGTTTGAGGGTGGCAGGGTGCAGAAGCAGAGAAGCTAAAGTTTACAACCAGAACTATATTGACAAAGTTCTATATTAATCTGAAGAGAAATATAGAATAGGGGAATAACTTTTGTAGAATCAATACGGCAGGAAAACGCTAATCCAGATAGAGTACAGAAGGAAAAGGACACTGGATCACAACAAAGTGGAATATGCAGAAGAAGAGCAATACATTTTGCCATTTATGCATTTACAAGATTAAATTATCTACCTCAAGATAACATAAATACCTTACACTTGTCAGCTTTCTGGGAAGGATTAGTGTCCCATGTACAAAGAACACCCTTCATTCAAGTATAATGTTCCATATATTTATATAGAGTCTTGATATTAGGATGTATAGATCCGAATATGTATAGATCCTAGATACATCCATACATCAGATATCTATATATATATTTGTTAACATGAATTTTGGAAGAATATAAGGCTTAATCCCCCAGGAAATCAGCTAACTGCTCATTTAAGGAGAAGGATATTTTCTAACTGCTACAGTTATTTTTTATTTTAATTTACTTTCACAATAAAATGCGCTAAGGAATGTTTTCAATGCTTGCTGAGTTTTCACTCGATAACTGAAAGGGCTCAGAAACTAGAAGTTATTAGGTATGCAAGGACAGGGGAGTGGAAAAACCTGAAAAACTCTTTTAAAGAAGTTCACAAATTTTTCACTTAGTTACAAAGTTGCTCCCCATCTTGTAAAAAGATGTTTGATCAGAGTTATTTAAAGTCCCCAATATGTAAACTTCCTGATACAGAAATACAAAATGACACTATTATTTAGAAAGAAAATTTAAAAGAAAATATTATAAAACAAATCAGCTGCAACAGTGAAGAACAACCTGCATCTTTACTTGACCCCCCCATTTATCACACCATTGGTAGGGCAGAAGTGCATGGACAGTGAACAGTGAAGGTACGACAGGCCCAGAAGTCCAATAAAGGGAGGCTACTGCAAATAAATGAGAATCAGTTGTGAACAATATCTGTGGAAAGCCCCTATAGAATTTAAAAATAAATTTTAAAAAAAATAAAAAAGCTTTTATAATTGTTCTGATTTCAGCCAGGACAGAGTTAATTTTTTGGTATTGCCAGAAGGCTGTGGCCAAGACCCTAATATTATTTGATACCGCCTCATGTCGTTGCCAGGGTGGGGAAAAGGAACACATCCATACTGGCTTATTATCGAGAGCTTTCTGTGTAAATCGTTTCTTTCTCCTATACCTTTTGTTATTAATATTGTTGCTGTTACTGTTCATTTTATTATCTCTTTGCTGTTTCCAATAAATTGTTTTATCTCAACCTGTGGATGATCTTTGCCTCCAGTCCTCAGCTCCATCCTACTGCAGCAGAAAGGGGGAGGGGAAAAATAGGGGAGTGAGAGACACAGAGGCAGTGTGGTTTTGAAGAGTCTGAGTGGGGGCACTGAATTAGGGAATATCATTCTTAAACCATGACACTGATCCATTTTATACTATTTAGTAGCAACAAGTTTTTGTTTTAGACTTCCATTAGACAGAGGAAGAAAAATCGATAGAGAGAGTATAGAGTGGCAGACTCTATAAGTTTTCTAATTGAGGTAAGGGATGTTGCAACGAACCACAGTATTTTTAACTGAGTTCATTTCAGCCATCTTCAGTCTCATTTAACTTATAAAACCACATTGTATAGGTACTAAAAATGTACACAGAGTGATTTCCAAGACCTAAGAACAAATATTTAAACAAGCAGAGCTGTTTACTCAGAGCCAAAAGCCAAATATCAAGTAGTCCACCCAGGAGTAACTGGTACATTTCCACAGAAGAAAAGTTAAAAACATGTTGTGGAATATTGCATGAGAGAAAGGATTGCATTTGTTTGGCACACCATCTCCTACGAGGGCAAACTAGAGCAGTGTCATCTAGTTTTGCCTGTACCCTACCTACCCTACCAGTTGTGTATCAAAATTATGGACTTTTGTCCTTTCACTGGCTTCTCTTGCCACCAAAACCACACTACAGTGTTTGTCAGTAGTCAAAGTTTCAAGTTCTATTCCCCCTTCTTCCTCCCCAGGATCATATGAGTAGAATGCTTTCAAAACTGTTTTCAAATTAGTTACTCTGTTCATTTGAAAAGGAACTATCTTGTAATGGAAAAATCAGGGGCTGTGTTTTGCATAACAGTGGCCTCTCTCAATATGCAAAACATGCACAAATGATTAGTTGCTGAAAGCACCAGTACCTGCTGCACTGCTGTGTACACACAGCTACTTTTGCCCTCCAGCTGCCAATGCAGCCCTCATGCCAATACAGTTCACCAAACCCGAACCTAGTAAATTACATAATATTCATAATACCTAGCAGAGGCTGATGTGTCAGTGCAACTCACAAAATGCATGAGACACCAGCAATGAGTAATTTGTCATTAACGGACACAGCTTGATAGCATTCATGGCCAGCTTAAGGAACTTAACTCAGAACAAATTCATTCACACAAATGTGACAATCAAGGAAGGCAATCTCTTCTGTGCCAAGTGAGGAATAAAAAGACTATTTAAATATGAATTCCTACGAATGAATATAGGTTTGGCTTAGCTCTGCAGAATAAAAACCTGTTTATCCACTGAAAAAAATTAATCAAGAGAGGCAGTTTCTTCAAAATGGCATTTATTTGACATGCCCATACAATGAACTAGAGAAAATATTTTCAGAACAGAGAGAAGCTCATTCCTTTTACCCTGACAATGCTGTTCGAAAAATTCAGTAACCAACTCTTGTCATGATGGTTGGTGTTTTAGTTCCCTCACCCTTAATAAAAATAGCATAATAATACATACCACAGAGAAATATCTCAAGTCTGAGAATGTGCTCAGTTATTGCCACTACACGGTACCTGACACAGAAAGGCTCATTTCTGCATTTCACACTTTGGGACACATTCATGACCTTGAAAAGACTGTAGATCATCACTGCTGTTGGACTTCTTCCCACAGAGAAAGAAAGTATTTTTTCAAGATACATTTCAGATTAAGACCATCTGGTACCAGCAAACCACCCAGCACTGCTAAATTCCTTCCTTTAAAAGTATTAGCATGGTTTTTTCTGTTATACATATATTTTTCTCCAAACACCACTACTTATTTTTGGGATGATTTAAGCTTGAGAACTAAATTAGTTCTAATGTATTTTGTCACTTTGATACATCATTAAATGCAACAGGGTTGTCTTTGATCAGTGAAGAGAGTCTCCATGTTGCATAACCATCCCATTGTTCTTCCAGGTAGCAAATCATATCTTACAGGCTGTGTGTAAGAAACACTGGTAAGAAAAACTGGTAATATTGAAAATGCAAGCATATTTGCAGAGTCCAAGATACATACAGCCTTTCATTTTACACAGGGAATGGCAAAGAAGAGGTTCACTAGGGCTCAGGAAATTTGCCCAAACATGCATAAATTACTGAATTACTGCAAGAAACCATGCATCTGTTTTGGAGGCACCAGCCACTGGTCTGCTTTAGGGCAAAGGTGTGAGGCAGTAAAGTGACAACAGCCCATCTGCAAATAGCAGTTCCTAAGTTACATGGTTGCAGGCTGAGGCCAAGTTGATTAAGACAAGCCTTCTAATTTACATTACTATGGCTAGCAGATTAATATGTTGGCCACATGGATGCCCAAATCTGGAAAGCAGTGTCAAATTTATTCATAAGTAACCCGCCAGAGCAATGGTGATTGAAGAAGCACCAGTAAAAAGCAGAAGGGAAGAGATGGGAAACAGTCTTCAGTTTAAACAGCAACCAATGCAATGCTTCAAACATGACAGCTGATTTTTTACAAATAAATAGCTAGGCACAATAAAGTTGAAGATACAATGAATACAAAATTTTGTATTGCATGAGATCTTAGAAATAAGGTACCAATTTTTAAGTATTCCAATACCTATGAAAAAGTTTACTCATACCATTGCCTTATGAATTCTCAACTCATCTCCTGGTTCATCTGCAAAATCCTACCTGGAATTCACTGTCTACTTTTCAGTTCAACGTCTTATTAATCACTCAGGAAACAGAGTTACCAAATATCCAGCAAGTGAAAAAACTAACAGGCAAAAAGAGGCCAAAAATATTAATATAAAGACTTCTTTAATATCTACATGTAAGTTAACTGTCAACATACTGACATAAAACCAGTGACAGATTTGGAAATTTGACTGAATAGGAATTCACCTGCAGCAAATATGTCTACAACTAATACTTCAGTGAATTGGACTCCACAAGGCAATGGTAGACATACTAAATGATTAATCCTCTCTCCTTTCTCCTAAGCCTCTTTCCTCATTTTCCCATGGACGTCCATTACAAGGATGACAGTGAATATGCTTTCTCTTACCGAAAACTGAGAAGTTTATATATATCTGCAGCCTACTTGAAAAAGTTTATGTTTGCCGTGTATGACATGCTATTCTTTAAGGATTAAGTTTTAATTATGTGTCTACTTATATAAGTGGAAATCAGACAAAACTTCTCTTGGCTGCTACTTACTCTCAGTATTACATTTCAGGGTCTTACTGTGAAGGCTGTGAAGAACTGGGAAGAAGGATTAATCAGTTTTGTCCCTGACTATTGGCATTTTACTCCATAACCTTGTGCATTTTTCCTAACCCTTGCAAACCTCACATCTCCTCCTAAAATTAGAATAATAAGAAAATTAAAAAGAAGAAAAGACAAATTTAATGATGCTTGGAGGCCACTTTGAAGTTCTCCAGTGGAAAAGGTTTTAATGCAAATTTCTACAATGAAAAAATGCAGTGTAACTAGACCAAAAGGTTCCAAGTCACACAATTATCCAGTAGAAAAGAGGGAAAAAATATCTTAGCCGGCAGTCCTAAGGTATTGCCATGCATGGAGCACAGTGTGAGGTGACGTCAGAGGTTCACCTCAGCTTCCTGTTCTGTAGTCCGACTTCAGACCAGAGCTATCTGACCCAGCTCAGATCACAGTAACAAGGACATCGACTTGTCAGGTGCTGCCACTTCTCCAAGTTATCTCAAAAGGTCTCTTTGCCTGAATCAACAGGACAACGTTTTTAATTACACAGGCAACCTCAGCCTCCACTGAGGACAAAACCATAGAAATATTTCCCTTGCAACAAAGAGATTGGGTACTCAACCTCTTGGAAGCAAGGGAAACAAAAGGAAAGTAACCCAATTAAACTGTTTACTTGGGAGGGGGAGCTGAAAGGGGATTCCATCTTCTGAGCCCAAAACATTTTGATAATGTAAACTTGTAGAAAGTGCCCAGAAGTTTGGGGAGAAGGACAGGAGTCCAAGGGACATCCTGATGCAAAAGAATAGCTAGAGAGAATATTTCTGTAAAATAGAAAATGGATCTGTACCAAGCAATAAACTGGAGACTTTGGCATAAAGAGCAGAAAACGTTAAGGAGTGTGATAAATTCTTTTGTTTTACTTTGTCCTTGATTAAGTCTGACTTTTAATGCATAAAAAATGGGGCAGAAATTTCTTTCCCTTTTAAGCTCTTTTACTCTCTGATCCATCCATGTTCTGTCTGCCTAAATACTCTATGAACATTAATTAATGAATATACTAGCTTCATCTAAAGAAATAATTTCAGTTTTCAGAGAGATTTAGAAAAAGTATTACTGCCAGAAGCCTTGTAAGCTGTTTTGGTAACAGCAGTCACTAAGAATGTGGCATGTGACTTTTTTCCCTCTCCAAAGCTCATGTAATCTAAAAAGGGAAAAACCCCAACTCTGTTCTGCTAAACCAGCTGACAGAAATGCAACCCCCCTTTAGCCAGGGAAGCAGTGTTACAGTACGAATCCTTTGCGCAAACACTCTATTTATATTGCCTTTACCACATTTTTCCTTCTACTGTCCTCTTATGTCTTCCTTAAATTATTCTGATATCCCAGCTTTCAATCCTTAGGAATGATACTTATATGAAAAGTGACAGCAACAAGAATATGGACATCTTGCAAGGAGTCACAGCTTCTCAGCAGGGGATATGTTTTTCAGAGAGGACAAGAAAATCGGGAAGAAGTCAACAGCAAACTCCTGTCAGTACTGCAGTCTGAGCTGTACAGTAGGTTTTCTCTTGCTGCTAGTTCCCAGCAGGGTCACTTCACCACCTCCCCTCATCCCTGAGTTGTAGGGCTTTATTGAAAAAGTTAACGGAAAATACAAGTATTTTTCAGTAGTTTTTGAATTTCCATCTCTGACAGCTTGTATTTCACACCAGTCCAACCCTACATTTCATTTACAATGTCCTAATGTCCTTTTCCTGGAGGTTTAGCAGTACCAGCTGGAAGGTTCTTCAAGCTCTTCCTAGACAATTTTATTTATTAAGAAAACAAAGCACGTCCAGTTACAAATGCTGGCTTCTCTTGACCATTTCACTTACATATGCATAGTGACAAAGGTTCAAAAAGAGGATATTTCTGCACAGGAGGCTGGGCACAGGTAATCATGAGACCTCTAACCCTGCATCACCACTCAGAATCCGAGGGGATTGGCATGACACAGGAATTACAGGCAGTGCAAGGGCTGAACAAGCACAAGAAAAGCTTGTTGAAAAATGGATGGTTCTTTTAGTGCAGCAGTTGTCTTCCCTGCAAGAGCTAAGGAGACAGAGGTGGCTTTAGGTCACCTTTTCAATTCCTCCATCTTTGACTAGCACAAGAATGGGCAGTTTTCCAAATCAGATTAAAGAGGCTATACATAAAACTCTGCTAAATTTTAGCTTGGGTTCAGCAGTCATGGAAGCAATTGCTGACTACACCCCAAGTACAAGCCAAAAAACCTCTCATCTGAATCCAAATTTCCCTGAAGCTTAAAGGTGCTTAGATCCAGCTTTCTGGGTCACTTCCTATGCTCAGCTCCTTTGTTTATCTTCTATAGGCTATTAGGGCTCTGTTAGACAAGGAATTTAGAACAGCGAGTAACAGCACAACCTTCCCTGGAGTACTGTGTGTAATGGCCATGTCATCCAAGTAAGACATCTCTTAACTAGAAGAAACTCAGAATGGTGATCAAAACGAGCAACTGCTTAGGAAAAAAAACTGTCATCCAGAAAAAATAAGAAAATACTTGGATTGGGAAACTAGTGAAAAAAAGGAAAGGATTTAGAGAACAGGGCCCTGACTGAAGAAAAAGATCTGGGACCATCCAGTCTCCCTGTCTCACAGGCTTTGGACAAAGGAAGCTGGAAGGTGGAAAAAGAGAAAGAAGCATCAGTCATGCATTGTGAAATCAGGCTGGGGATCTCACTGCCAACATGCCAAGATTCACATTGCATTCAAAGGGGAAATTTAGCATGGAAAAAATTACCTAGGATTATAAGAATTGATTTTTAAAGGAAATGTGGGAGGAAGAAGGGAAAAACAATAGCAAAATATGAAATCTGTTGCTTTCAGGGTAAAGTTGGTTTCTAAATGTTCGGGAAAGCACAAGATTATATCACATGTCCATAGTTTCTGGGAACTTTCCCAAAATTCTTGTTGCTGCCCAGCATCAGAGCAGATACATTGGAACACCTGGATGCTGCACTCCACATACTGAAAATCTGCAACTGATCAGAGAGACCAGGGAAAAGAAGAAATGTCTTCCAACATAAGTTTAGAAACTTGTAGAATGTTGCAGTATAAGCATGATTTTGTTAAATTTGCAGGCTTTGTCCTCGTTTGCTTGCATCTTGCAGTGTTATTTCCTTTTACACTGACAGCTGCCTGTATGGAACAGTTTACACAGACACAGAAAAAGCTTGGCATCTTAATGTGCGCAGAAAGTCCTGCACACAGCTGCTCATGACTGAACAGTCATCTCTCAGGTAGCAATTAGAAACTGAATGAAGTGGAAGCAGAGCCTTTACGGACAGTGCTCCCCAGCCAAAGGCAGAGATGCTGTCAAATCTCCCTGGAAAAAGAAGCACTGCACAACTGGAGACGTATCCTGAGGAACACCTGGCCAAAATCCAGCCAGGAGTTACAACTTTGTATGAACAGCTCCTTGAGACATTTTGGAAGCATTCTTTTGCATCTTCTTAGTATTTACCTGACATATTCAGACACAAATTTACAACTACTTCGAAGCCTTTGCCCCCACATAGCCACATCTGAACTGCTCGGGCAAATTTGCATTTACCCTGCCGACCTCAAGTCTCTTCAACTCACCTCTGTGTTCTACCAGGCCTCTGTCACACATAAGATTGCTCTACCTGTGCCTCAGTGTTAGTGAGATACAAACTGAACAGGACAGGCATTTAAGACCCACATTAGCAGGTCAAGACTACTTTCTAATGTTTTTTTCCCACTAAACCATTTTATGGTTTACGTATTTGAATGGTGCTTTTATACATTTGCATAACAGTTTTTATAAAATCATTAGCTATTCTTGTTATTTTTTATTTCAAAATACTGGTACAAAAATTATATAATTCTAAAAAATTTCCTCACTAACCATGCTTTTTTCATTTTAAAATGCTTCTTAATTTTTTTTTCCAAGATACTGGTTTTGATTTCTTCCAGATAAGAAATGGTAACACATGATAGATACTAGCAAAAGGTTTTCATAGCAGCAACACCACAAATTTCTCCCACACAATGACTCTGACGTTTTTTCCTAAAAATAACTTGAACAGATGAGATCAGATTCATTTCTGGAATGGCCTCACCAGATTCATTGTGACCCTTATGCTGAATTTGACTGAATTGCCTCTGGGTGCTGGATCCCTGGGCATTTCATCAAAACTGTGCTGGTGCAAAAACTTGCCAAGGAATGGGTATAGATGAAGTTTACAGATGCCCAAGAAAACACTGGCATTTGAATAATTTCAGTTATATATCCCTCAACATAAGACGTTTTTGTCCACACTAATACAGTTTAGTTCTCCTTTGAAAATTCCCTAGATTATTTAGATTCCTCTGCCTAAACCATTCAGTCTTCAATTTCAATGAATGGCCTCTTTCAGTCATGGGCCACCCTGGAAAAAAGATTTCATTGTGTTTTTGATCAAAAGGCCAGTGGCTTTAGGACACTTTCATGAGCAGTACTCATTTAAAAAGATCCACCAGCAACTCAGCAGCACAGTAAAGACAGCACAGTAAAGACAAAGTGTCCTGGACATAGCTCATGGATTCCTCCTCATAGTTTATGTGCTTCTGAGCCTTCAGAGATTGTAGCTACGAGATGTCCCAAAAATAGAGGTTAGAATAACGACTATGCTGTTATACTCCAGGACATGTAGAGGGCATTAGCCCAGAGAGCCCCAAGAATATTTTATTACAAATAACAACCAAGGAATTACCAGGACATAGCATTCTTTTTCAACCACATCTGACAATGTATTGGTTCCTAAACATCAGTGACATCAGATGAGCACAGATACACAGAGAAGATTGTCACTCCCTCTTTTGTATTTTATTTCCTATAGCAAGGGCACTGGCAAACCCTGCAGGCTCACTGGCAAACCAGGCAGGCGTAAGTGAGGGCAAGGTAACACAAAGAGGCAGTGTGTTCAGACTATCTCTTTTACCTAACATCTGTCACAGAGAGGGGAAGTGGTTTGTGTTTATTCAGCTAGAGATGAAGGTCAAAAACACCACAAGGCACTAAGACATTTAGTGAAGAAGTATCTTCTCTCTTTCTTTTTTTTTTTTTTTTAAAGACAATTCTCCTGCAGAAGGTAGAATGGTCCCTGGTCCTTCTGCATCTTTGATAAGCATGAAAGATTTTTTTTCTCTTCCCTTTTCCTTCTGCAATGACAACTTTTGCTCCAGCGACATTTTTCCCATCCTACCTACAGTGTCTGCTCCAACACTGTGCCTTCCAGATAAATGACCTCTTCCTTCACATTAATCATCCCTAATGAGGCAGATATTCTTTGCATAAATTTACTCCCTCCTTAGCACTTTTTGGATCACGATATGGAGGCCTTCCATTGCAACCCGTTGGATAGAGGGAGGCCATTTGGTCAGATCATGAATTTTATTTGATACTTCATTTAATGTGACTCAGCAAGAGTAGAAAGATGTGGTAGTGCCCAGGGGGAGTAAAAGATTACTTTATGCTTTCAGGAATTACAAGACCAAATCACATCTATTCTTGCTTTAGGATAGGTGCAATGAACTGAGTTGTAGTGTTGTTGCACGTCTTCCTTTAGAGGAAAAAAAAGGTTACTTCCCATCCATTCACTATTTGTAGTCACAAAGACACTTTCTCACAAGGTTTACCTTTTACAAATGTAGGCATCCACCTTCTTCAATTATTATTTGGTATCCTATACTTAACCTCCTGACCATAAATAAAGAGGGCTGGCAGCTCCTGAGCAGGTACTCTGCATGGCAACTCCCAAATACTTGTGCCTGCTTAGGCAGGGCAGGAGGGAAGCACGGAATGCAACTCCTGTACACTTATGTGAATGGCCACACATCACGTTGTCATCTCAACCAAAATTATGAAGAGAGTTTTGTCCTTGACCATCCTGCACCTGCAAATGTCTGTGATCTCAAATAATCCTACCTGGCCAACGTCCCACAGAGATGTGTTTAGCTTTCGTCTCTTTGTGATGCTGGACTTTTCAAGGTCCTTTATAAGAAAGAGCAAACGATAAAAAAACCTCACACATTAATTTGAAATTTTGAGTGCTCTTAAGGAAAAAAACAGTCATAGAACCATTGAAAGACCTCCAAGATCATTAAATCCAACCTTTGACAAAATAAGGCCCACTAAGCCATATCACATTCATTTTTTGAACATTTCCAGGGACAGCAAATCCTTCACTCCCCTGGGGAGTGTGTTCCAATGTTTAACCACTCTTTCAATGAAGAATTTTTTCCTATTATCCAACCTGAACTCAGCTGATGCGACTTGAGGACATTTCCCCTTGTCCTACCGCTAGCTGCCTAGGAGAAGAAGCAGAACCCCATCTGTCACAATCTCCTTTCGGGCAGTTGCAGACAGCATTAAGGTCTCTCCTAAGCTTCCTTTTTCCAGGCTAAACAAGCCCAGATCCCTCATCCACTCCTCATAATACTTGGGTTCCAAACTTTCAGCAGCTCAGTTGTCCTTCTCTGGACATGCTCTACCACGTCAATTTCTTTATTGTAGTGGTGGGCCCAGAACTGGACACAGGACTCAAGGTGCAGACCCACCAGTGCTGAGTACAGGGGGACGATCACTGCTCTGGTCCTGCTGGCCACATTATTTTTGGTACAGGCCAGGATGTCATCAGCCTTCTTCGCCACCTGGCCACAAGCAGGCTCATGTTCAGCCACCATGACCAGCACCCCCAGGTCCTTTTCCACTGGGCAGTTTATTTGGTCCCATCTTCATGTTACTAAGGACCACCTCTTCATGTAGGTAATGTGCTGCTTTGAAACTCCTGATTCTGGCTCTGTAGGGCTTTAGGTAACTGGAGTTTTATTAAAGTTCTCCAATGCAGGCTTTTTCTACACTAGAATCATGAATCTTAGGTCCATCTGGGAACAACTCCACTGACTTCAACAGTAAATCTACCCCAGGTCTTCAGAAAATAGCTTTCTGGTTTTATATTATAGCTATTCTTGGGGGTCATAGGGGAGGGAAGAGGGACCTACCATTATGTATAGAAATTATTTTTTTCTCTAGGTCTCAAACCAATAGACATATCCACTTCAATAATTTAACAACTTCTTTTCCACTTTCTTTTAAGTAGGATTTCTGAGCCAAAGTAACAAAATCCAGAAGAGACTTCTAACATTTTTGGAAGCTCTCAAAAGATGAGAAAATAGCCCTTGGAGACAATAACCTTGAAGGAGAAAAATCGAATGCTTTGTCTAACTTTCCACAGATCCTCATATAACAACATATACAGATTGCCTTGCTCTGTGAAAGAGGAAAGTTAAATCTCCATCTGGAGTACCATGAAGTGTTTGGGAATTCTAATACCCTGCGTTTACTAACCCCACTGACTTCAGGATTAAGAAGTCCGTAGAGCAAAAGAGTTTTCTTGCAAGGAACTCAACACAACAAAATCCACATCACAAATGGCAGGCAGCCATCTGCGTGAATGTAACCACCTTTTTGAATGCTCTTCCCGTGGACCTGGGATGTGATACAAATACATCTTTTGCAATCCACATTTAACACAAAATTTTGACTATATCCTCAGCTTGTGTGAGTTGACCGTATTATCTGATACTTAGGCAGCTTTTAATGGAGGTGGATATTCAGAATTTAGGTTGAATTCTGCATATGAAAGTGGCCAGAGAACCTCCATTATAATTGCCAAATGACACTATGTGTTGCAAATGTGTGAAATCCACATATATAAGGTGCTTTCTAGGAATTCCTCACACTAAGCTGTCACCTCACTTTTAATAGAACAGGGCTTCTGATCAAGTCTAGGCTTAAAATACTTTTGTAGTTTTGGGTGTAGCAGCAGATAGGCTACAAGACAGGGGAAATTTGCCTCCTGCACTCTGAGTCTGTACACAGCAGAGGCCACACTCTTAAACCTTGCAGGGTGGAAGTATTTTCTATGCAGCACAGACCTGGGGATTGCTATCCTTCCCTGCATGGTTTTTACCATAGCATGAAATTCTGATTTAGGTGGGTGTATGTGAAATGATAACTGAACCTCTATTGTCTCTAAACATAGAATCACTGCTACATTAATTTAACCAGCAGTGCTTCCTGACAAATGTCTCACACTTCTACAGGAACATTTAGGAATTATTTCACTCTAAAAAAAATTAGGTTAATTAGACATCTGCTCTTCCCCCTGTTTATGCTGCTTTGTTGTTCTGCTTTCTCATACTTTCCCAAAGTATTGGCACACACAGATAATTTAACTTTCCTCTCTTGTTTTCTGCAATAACTTCCCTCCAGGTTCAGGCCTGGTTTACTCATAGTCCAGTGCTCCTCCCTAATCCTTCTGCTTCATTTCTCTCTTCCCTTTTCATCCGTAATAGCTCATCATCCATGTATTTCTCTTGTCTCCACTCACCCAAGTAAAAGGCATGTCAGCAGTGTAGAGCACTGTGTAAATGTTACAGGGCTATATAAATGTTTTGAAATAAGTCCTTTAGGGGAAAAGAGGAAAATTTTTCTCTGGCTGAATTTAATAATAAGATCTTGCAAACAATGTGAGATAACTTTGTTTGAATTTATATCCGAATATTATGTCCTAAATTTATTCCCATCACTCTCATCCTTTTAAAAGTGTGCAATAACAGCAGATGAGCATGTTTCCACCTCTTTTTTAACAGAAAATCATCCATCTCTCTTCTGTATCCATCTCAGCAGACCCGAGCACAACCTTAGGCTCACTTAAGCTTTGTCATTGTAAGAGAAGACCAAAAAGCAGTGCTCCAAGGTAATTTTGTTTCAAAAACAAAGATGAGGGACTCTCTTGATCCTACCTCAAGCCGAGCTTACAAATGAGCCTCCTTTAATTGCGAAAAATATTGTAGAATCATTGAATGGTTTGGGTTGGAAGAGAACTTAAGGTCATCTAGTTCCAACCCCCCTGCCTTAGGCAGGGTCACCTTCCACTAGATGGGGCTGGTCAAAGCCCCATCCAACCTGGTCTTGAACACTGCCAGGAACGGTGCATCCAGAACTTCTCTGGGCAACCCGTTCCAGTAGTATGTAATCTAAACCTACACTCTTTCATAAAGCCATTGCCCCTTATCCCAACACTACATGCTGCTGTGAAAAGTCCCTCTCCAGCTCTCTTGTAGTCCCATTTACATACGGAAAGGTGTTATAAGGTCTCCCTGAAGCCTTCTGCTCTCCAGTAGGAAGAGTCCCAACTCTCTCAGCCTGTCTTCCTAGCAGATGTGCTCCAGCTGTCTGATCCTCTTTGTGGCCCTTCTCCATACCCACTAAAATAGGTCTACATCCTTCTTATGTGGGAGGCAAGACTTTATGTGGGGTCTCACAAGAGTAGAGTAGAGGGGCAAAACAAATCCCCTCCCTCAACCTGCTCATCACACTGCTTTTGATGCAGCCCAGGATATGGTTGGTTTTCTGTGCTGAAAGCGCACACTGATGGGCCATCCTGAGCTTCTCGCCAACCAACATCTCCAAGTATTCGTCCTCAGGGCTACTCTCAATCCATTCTTCATCAAGCCTGTATTTATGCTTGAGATTGCCCTGATCCATGTGCAGAACTCTGAAATATAACAAAACATTTTAATATTCTGGAATAATAATCACATAAAATATTAATAAGACAAATTTAGTATGATAAGTAGGGGTCAAAGGCTTAGGAAGTCTCTAAAAGTGTCACTAATGAAAGAGAAAGCCTTGTACTACAGCCTCATATTCTTCTCTATAAATTAATCTACCTTGCACACCCTCCTGCATGTGTGCTGCTTTGTGGATCAGCTAGCTTTATTAGGAACCACAAGGCTAAAATATGGGAGAACAATTCCAATCACCTGTTCAGCATCCCTAGCATCTGACCATTTTCTCAAGCCTGAGGCAACAGTGTTTGATACAATGAAGATGCTACCAACAGAGGAAGAATCAAGGGCTCCCAGATATTTTCTAGAAATGAAGCATGGGATGGAGGCACACCACATGCTTGAATTAGAAACCACCATCATATGTTAATGTGAAGAAAATTGAAAATTGTATGATAAAATGGGATGTAAATTTCTAGAGAGGAAAATGCAGAATTTTTCTACCTGACAATTTACTCAGCAGCCAGTGTGAACTGAGGGGAAAACACTGGTTATTCTCTTTCATGTCTGGAACTTGATTCAACTCTCATGAAATGGTCCCTTGAATATATCCAGTTAACACGCATCTCAGCTGAACATGCTGACAGATGTGTTAAAAACAATCTCAAATCTCAGTGGACCGATAGTACTTGGGTACAAAGTACAAGTCTGCAAACAGTCCGCTGTTCTGGGCTCATTTAAATTTTTCCAGACTAAAATAATTGAAATATAAGGATGATGCATTCCCTGCTAGTACAGAAAATGCCGAAGTGTTTGAACGGGAATGCCAAAAGCTTCCTGGAGTTTTCTGAGAGTTCACTGTCTGGGATGCTATTCCTTGTGGGAATATGTGACAACAGACATTAGTCACTGCTCCAGACATTAACACAGCAAGCCAATACAGGATTGCACGCACTGATTCTTCCTTTCAGTGCAAACAGCAAGCAAGCCTAAACAAAGACCAGAAGCACAGCACATCCCTTGGGATAGGATTATGCTTTGTTCTCAGGTCCTCCATTGGAAGAATGACTCTCAGAGTTTTGCACAGTGCATGTTGGTTTCTCAAAGGCATTTAGTAGAACATAAGAATACGTGATTCTTTCACCGCTTACAAACATTGACCACCTCTTAGCTATTATAACACTTCAATTTCTGGCTTTGTTAATGGCAGCATGGAGGGCTCAGCTTGACTCTCGAAGTGAGAATACAGGGCTTTAGAGCTCCACTAAATAGGAGGATATCTCTTGAGGTACAGATCTTAGATTGTCAGACGGCTGTACAAGGGAAGAATTTTGACAAGCAAATCCAGAAATTCTGCAAGCCTTTTTGAAATTCCCCCTTTGGGAAATGACAGACACGTTAGTGGTCTTATAGGGTTAGAAAAACAAAGGTGGGTCACCAGAGGGGTCGCTGTGTATCATCACTCAGGTCTACCTCATTTTTTTCCATTTAAACTAATAAAAATTGAAGGGCATCTGCAAAATTCAGACTATTTAGATCCACTGTTAGAGTACTGGGCAAATTGAGGGAAGGCTGTGACAGAAGTACATATAAATATTGAAGCAACTGCCTAAGTAGGAGTATCAGGGGATTTCCCTACACAGGAAGACAATGTGGCTTAGCATAGACTGGAGTACTGAATTATTATGACATTACCATTTCGATATGCATCCTGAAAATACACAGTATCTTCATACATCACCAGATAGAGATTTCTCTTGGCTCTTCATAGGTAGTGGTATAATCTAGCAAGTTGATAATAAATATTCTGGTGTATTAAACTATAACAATGACTTAGTCTTTCTTTTGTTTCTAAAATGTGCACCCAAACTCAATCCACTGAAATCTCAACTTCACTTAAGAGCTGTCCTCATAAACCTGATTTCACCTAGATTCCAAGAAGACTCTATATAAGTACAGCTCCTAATAGGCGTCATATTAAGACATGAGATTGTGCTGCAAAGCACCTTCATGCGAAAAACCAGCAGTGTTCAGCAAGGAACCAAATAACATCTATGACATATTGCTGTTTTAGGTGAAATTGGAGAGCTGCAGAGCTGCGTGCAACTGTTTGCTGTTCATCAAAATCTAAGATTCTGTTTCAGAAAGCCATATTGTGATGTTTGAACTGTGAAATCAGAAATCTCCTCCCAAGCACACCACAGAAGAGAGAATTCTTGCTTCAACCAGACTAAGCATCATACTGGACATGCATTCTTTATATTCTCACCTTTGTCCTGCCATGAGTCATATTTGGTTGTTTTCCCCAATGGAGATGCACATGAACAAACAGCACAGCCACTGGAACCTAGATCAGATATTGATATTGATATTGATATTGGCCAGAAAGACATCTTTTTCTTGTCCTATTGCTATGGTTTTTATATAGAGTGAGAATTGGAGTGCTTGCAAGAGGCAACAGAGGTGCTTCATACAGAAAACTGCAAGCAAAGCTAGAAAGTAATCTGTTGCTATATTAATTGATACCTTTCTGATCAGGTGCAATGGACAGAAACCCCAGAATATTTGTTTCTGTGATAAGGGGACATGGAGTACTGTTAAACTTGTAGTTCAGAAAGTGAGGAAAGGAACAATATTGAAGCTTGGCAGAAGACAAGGGAATGAAACTGAAGACTTCCTTATAAAAAGCTTTCAGCATGCACAAATCCTAGAGTTAGGCAGCACGAAAAGACTTGGAGAAGGGAAGTTATTAAATATAAAAGAATTATTTCATTGGCCTATTTTGTGGAGTGTCTAAACTCTCACCTGTACTATTGCAAAAGGAGGGGAAGAGAAAGGATCTTATATTGTTTTCTGAAAAATGTCATTTTCACTTAATAAAAGTGAGTTCCAGGAAGAGGCTGGGAATAAGGCTATGATTTTTTACCCGCTAAATAATCAGGAACCTTGTAATTCACAAGAAAGGGTCATAGAAAAACCTTTTCTTACCACTCCCAGTATTCCATGATATTCTGTTTTCTGCCTTTGAGAAGAATATTGAAGTTGTTTGCTATGCCTGGAGTCAGGTTTAGTAGGGTCAAAAAGGAAAAAAATGCACAAGACTGAATAGTCCTCTTGCAGGACTACCAGAGCATATTTTATTTGTTGTGCATGCATACAAGAGTGAGCAAGTCTGCTGGTCTATTGTCAGCCTGGCTGGACTGCTCTCAGAGCTGCCAAAGAAAGATACATTAGAGGTTCTCTCCAGTCCCCAGTAGGCTGCCTTGCCTGGAGCTTGATTTAGCGAGATATGCATTGCTAGTTACAGTTAAGCAAACTGGCAGCATTGTAGGACTAGCTACAAGAGCTGAAGCATCCAAGAAGATTATTTTGCATGAGTTATGATTTTGGCCACCTTCAACTCCATGCTGCCTTAGATGCTGCCTTCAGGATGGGTGTTTTGCACTTGGCAGTCCATCTGCCCCTCCAATGATGGCCAAGCCCAATTTATCAAGTGCAGACAGAGAAATGGAAGATTTATGAGCATTGTATAACCCCTTAATCAGTGTAATAGTGATTTCTCAAAAGAGAATTACATGATAGATAAAATATATGGTGAGAGATTTGACCTTGGCATTTCACCAGGGCTAATGGCTCACAGTGCATTTGACAGAAAACAGATCTTGCCTGAAACAAACACCAAGCGTAAGCCAGTGATGAGAGATGCCAGGTCCCAGCCACTCTGAATAAGGAGCAGGCAGAAATGAGGCTGGATATAGCAACAGAAGCAAAAGCCAAACAGGACCCAGTCCCTGGCAAAGCAATGAGTGCTTCAAGCCTCACAGTATATATTTAAAATGAAAAGCAATATAAAAGATTCACTGTGAGAGCAGGAAAAAATCTTTTAAAAGAAAAGCTTTGACATGCAGTGGTTGCTGTGGACAGGCAGCACTGGGTAAGTTCAGACTGTTTACTGAGCTTTTCACTTTGAGTATGAGAGAGAATGTAAAGCTCATCAGGAGATGATGTCTGCAAAAACCCACACAGTAACAGTGTATTTCTTAATGGTGGTATTTTGAAGAGATTATAACCCTTATCCCTTAGTACTAGTGCAGTGAAGGGTACTGAAGTAAGATGGCAAAGCTTTCCGTCGGGACTGCCTGCCATGTGGAGGAAGTGTCTTGTCTCAGACAAGAGATTTTAAGATAAATCTCACTGAACATCTTTACATCTCAGATAATTTATTTTCTGGACATCTTTCTCAAATTTTACAAGTGAAGTCAGAGCAGGCTAAATAAAAGAGCCAGAGTCTTTTTCAGCGGTGCCCATGGACAGGACAAAAAAGCAAAGGGCACAAACTGAAACACTGGAGGTTCCATCTGAACATCTGGAAGCACTTTCACCGTGAATATGTCCAGGTAGTAGTACAAGTTGACCAGAAATGTCATAGGGACTCCACCCCTGGAGATGTTCTAAAACCCTCTGGACATGGTCCTGGGCGTTGCACTGTAGGTGACCCTATTTGAGCAGATGACATCCAGAACAAATCTCGGCTACTTTGTGCAATCCCAACGAGTGGCAAAATGTTGTGTGAGAAGGTTATTTTCACAACCATATTTCAGAGTCATGTTTTAGCTCCTTAGCTTTCAGACTTCCCTTAGTCCTTGGTGTTGGCTCATACCTGGGACACTTCATGCAGTTGCTCTCAGAGTGAGTAACTCCAGACACAACTCTCTTACATCCCACAAGTTACACTGGTCTGCAATGCCAGGTACTGGCATTGCTCCTGATTGGTATGAGCCAGAGATTGTATCCTCACCCATTGCTCTGTCTCACTTCTGCCATCTTTACTTTCTTCTTCCTTTAATCTTGCTACTCTTATTCCACATAATAGGGGAGGAAAACTCTTGCTCAGAAACACTAGCAGTGTTTCCACTGGGCAAATTGGGAAAACAAACAGATTGTTCCCTTACAGCTGGAATAAGATGTGGGTGAAATTGCTCACAATTATATTCTGCAAGGTGTTTGCACAGAGAAGAGGGAGAAGACTGAAGAATTCTAATATTGTAAACCAACATTGTGAAAGACGTTTAATTTTGAAACAATATAGGAAGCCATCAGAACTGCAAGCTATCCATTGAAGATTTGCTGCAAGCTTCAGCAGCTTGGTGGGAAAGGCATAAAGAAAGAGCACTTGGATGTAAGAAAGTGAGGCACTGAGTGATTGAATAACTGATTATTCAGATCACCTTCTAGATGAAAGCATGTTTTTCTACTCCTCTACTTCTTCCTCAAAGCATTAACTCTCTCACCTTCCCTTATAACTAAGGTCAATCTCTGAAAGTATAGCTATTTCAAGAACAATTTGACCTGTGGCTAGCCTACTTTGGCAAGAGGACTAGGGAAAATTGCTCATTTGGCTGGCAAAAGAGAGTAGAGTCAACCAACCGTTATCCTCCTCCTTGCATGCATCTTTATTAGGAGAACCTAAAACTCCAATAAGATGCCAAAACAGAAGGTTACAGTGCTAACTGGCCTGAAAAAATGCCTCCCTACCTTGCTTCCTCATAAAATCCAAAGTTATTCCAGTTCAGTTTCCAATAATTGTTCACTGAACAGGGACATAAGTCATTCCAAGGGGCAAGCAAAGGATGGGCTCTTTCAGACTGCTGCACTGCATGGGATTCTTGGTACCATGCTCTGTTAGGAACATTCTACATATATGTGTGCGTGACACACTATGGCAATTAGCAGCATGAATGATGTCTCCTCCACCTGGATTTTGGAGCTGAGAAAGCCCCCACAAGTTCTTATTTTATTTAAAAATTCACTTCAGTGTGTTGAGCCTACTCCCCACCACACTTACTCACCAGTCCCTAGAGAGTGTAAGTCACACAGGGGAACTGAGCTCACATTTAGTACATTAAGTCTTGTTTCCTTAAAAAGGCAAAAACTTGCAATTTACAAGTCAGTGTCACATGTTCAGCTGTAAAGGATAATGCTCTTCACCTCCTGTTAACAAGCTAATTAATCTAACAATTTTTTAGAAATTCCTAGAAAATGTAATAATGTTCCCCTGTTGCTGGGAGCTTGCAGCACTCCTCTAGCTAAACACAGTAACTAGGCCCAGGCAGACAATACCAGCTACTTCATGACCCCCTGCCACATACATGTCCTCAACCATACCTACAACACAAGGCATAAACACAGAAACTTCACTGCACCCCTTGTGACCAGATGACTGCCCTGAAAAATTGTTACTAAAAGTACTACTTACTGAGAGTCTGCTTTCCTGCAGCACTATCTGATTACTGCACTCCCAGACCCTGCAGTTAGAGCCACACCTGAGCTAAGGTTCATTATATTCCCTGGCTCTCTTGGCTGCTGCTGAGAGCTGATTTCAGCGAAGCTGCTCGACTGACTCCTGTGTGGAACGCAGCCTAATGAATTCCTGGAAAAATGTCAATGCCCCAGAACTTTATCCAAGCCGGAACATAAGCCTTATCCAATACTCCCAACAGCTACAATTGATCTTTCCTTGTTTATTATCTGGTTGACCCACTATTATAAGCTATAATACAACAGATTGTAAGTGCATAGGGTTGTTTTATAGCTTCTCTGTAGAATGTCTTAATTAGTATTCTTGATATACTTCGAACACAAGTAAAGTGATAAAAACATTGGCAGTATTTTGCCTTATGCAATATGATCATTCATGGTCTCATGTGGCTCCAAGAAGCATTTTATGACTAAGTGTAGAAGAGGAGGAAGGCCCTATGGCAAAAAGTTCCCTGATTCTATAAAATGAAACTGATAGAAGGTCAAAAAATCTTTCAACTCTTGTGAACTCCTGTGCACATCTTTGCAATATTGTCTTCTGCGTCCAACAAAAGCAACAACACAAATATCTCAACCAGACAAATTACCATTCTTCTGTTTTAAACAGATACTGTTGTCATATGACCTGTCACATGAGGTCCTGCTATGGCCAAACCACCTCTTTTTTCTGTTCAGGAGTAAAGATTCACATCAAGTAATAATAGTGCTGCCTCCATCACTTTTATCTCTGTAATTCTTTCC
The DNA here is from genome assembly GCA_013398055.1 of Ifrita kowaldi. Lineage (NCBI taxonomy): Eukaryota > Metazoa > Chordata > Aves > Passeriformes > Cinclosomatidae > Ifrita > Ifrita kowaldi. The sequence continues at coordinate 811,781 of VZRS01001948.1, forward strand.
ATGGTGACTTGACAGTGCTATTAATACTGACAATTTTCAAGTTTTGCCAGATGGTAGAAATTCAATGTAGACTTATTTTGCTTTTCTAAAGAAAATACACGTAGTTCCACACATACTCTGGCTTACTTTAATTAAGCGTCTGTATAGCCTTACCACAGCAGAAAAAAATCAGCATTGTCTAGGACTGTCCATCCTAGATTACTTCAGACAGCAATAATTTCTAATGAACTGTGCATAATATCCTGTCCTTTGTTCTTCAGTAATGCTTGATGACTTAAAATATAACTCACAAAAACTATTGAGCAGCTTCATAATGAATTTTGCCTCAGTAAACTCCAAAATGGCAACATTTTCTCCTGTATGATCAATATGCACATGTGGGAAAAAGGAGAGGAAGAGGGATAAATATGACTGGGCATGAGTAAGAGAGATACCAATCAGTGCACTTACCTGACCACAACAGTCTGTCCTGTTGTCTCCTTAAGCTCTTTTTTCCATTTTGCTGACTTTGTTCCATTTTCTGGGTATGAATAGGGCAATATGTATGTGATTTGCTACCAAACTTCAAGTTGGATTGCCAGGGATTTGGAGACCAAAAATTGAAAAACCCAGGACTGGATCTGGGATAAACAGGGATTGTGGGATTGTGGATGGACTTTATGTCTGGTTTGTGTGTCTTTAAATCAATAAAGCTGGGGTGTCTGCATGTCCTTTTGGAAAGCACAGTCTTGGTGCACTGGCAATGAGGAGCAGGATCAGGCTGTGGATGATTCAAGTGCTGAGTGTGCTTGTGTGGGTGCTGGTAAAGGCATCTACTCTCTGTCCACATTGATATGTGCTTGGCAGTGACTGCATTGTGTGGTGGTTTTTCTCATGTTTGGAGTTCACACTCAGCCTTGCTATTGGATGAATCTGCCAAGGGGAGCAGCAGCAAACAAGACAGGGGAGGACAAGACCACCAGATCTTAAGTCATGCATATTTGGTTTCACTTTACAGGGTCTTGCCAGTCCTGCTTTTTTCATGCCAAATCAGTAATTACTGTGGTACCCATTACTGCAGTGTAATGTAACAGTATCTGTGTACAGTTTCCTGCTTTATGCAGGACTTTCAATTCTGTTTTCCTGTTTTCCCTTCCAGATTTAAGCAGCTCTCCAGGTGCTGACTCATTTCCTCATCTTAACTCCCAATGGTCCCCATTCTGGAAGGGTTTGTGTCAAGAACAGTGTCTGACCTAAATGCACAGTGACTGACGCAGCACTGCACCTAAATGTAGGCAGAGGAGCTCTGAAGAGTGGAGGGTATAGCCATCCATGAAATATCAGTACTGGGAAATAATAAAGATCATTGATTAACCTCCAACTGATCAGCACCTTGTCAACTAGACCATGACACTAAGTACCCAGAAGTTTCTTGTCCAGAAGTTTCATGTTTAACTCCACAGATAATGATGGTGCCACCTCTCTGGGCAGTCTGTTCCAATGTTTAACAACTCTTTTGTTGAAGAAATTCCTCCTGATGTCCGATCTGAATCTCCCCTGGTACAACTTGAGTTGAAAATACAATCCTATTCCTTTAGGAACCTGAACCCCGAACCTGAATCCTATTGAAATTGAGCTAGCTCTGCATGTAGTCATCACATGTATTTTTGTATCTGTGGTATAATTAATCCAAAATCTAAAAATCTGACCATCAGAGGAAAGTTACTTGGGCTTTATTTGCCAGTGGCTATAAATAATTTTGTTTGAGCTCAGTAAGTGCCAGTCAGTGCTTTGCTGAGAGAAGGACAGTCCAAGTCTTGCCTTTGCCCTTGCAATTAACTTCTGGAGGCTGTTGCTGTGCAGCTACTTGCAACCACAGAACTTGCATAGTTTACACTTTCCTCAGAGAATATATAAGCTCTGCAAAATCATTAGTTAATTACAGACATCAGTTTCAAAATTACAGGTGTAAGTCTTTGAGTTAACACCCTTGATCATTAAATCTGAAATAGGATATTAAGAGTTTAATTTTGTTTTTGCCATTTCTCCTGTCATGTCTTTTCCTCCAGCTGTCTTCTCAAGCACTGAAAGGAGGCCAAGAGACTTGACTCTACTTTTCCTGCTCCAACACGGTTTTGCCTTATTGGGATTGTGACATTTAAATCCTAACAAGCCATCTTCAAAATAGAGCATAGAAACTTTTGCAATTATTATTTGCAAAACACTGCTTACACTGCAAGAACTTTGGGTACAAACAGTTTCACTGGGAGTTTTAGGTGATATTATAATAAGACCAATAAAATATAGCATGTAGCCAAATTTAGTTTTCTTCAAACTTTTTGACTTCTCTCCATCTTTGACAGAGTTGAGTGAAGAGGGCTGTAAAAATTGGTGATTTTTTCTATGTTTGTTTTTTCTTGCTACTTCCCAAGATTCCTGTGCTATGTAGTTGCTTTTTTTGCTTTGTTTAGGCCAGTGTCTATTAGTTAGATATCTTGCTTTGGTTTTCTTCACTGTGTCACTTTGCTGTGAAGGTGTATGAATATTCCATGGTCACATTTTAATTGGAAAGCTCACTCTTGTCGATAAACACCACAGATTTAAAGCATTGAATATGTTTAAAAGACTGCTGGCAAAAATCTATATATTTAAGTCCTTGAAATGATCTTATGTTTAGCTCACCACTTCTGGTATCACGGTGATATCAGTGGAAGTGCTCCATGAGCATCAAGCACATGTCAGTCCTACAAATAGTTCTTTTCATTACTAGTGTTTCAGCAATGATATCACTATTTTAAAAATGGGAAAATATGGCAACAGAGCTACGAAAAAAAACTAGCAGGAGACCTGGGTTTTAGTCCCAGAAACGCTGTCCAATTGCATAATTTTTTTTCTTCCATCTCTTTCCCATTAGCTCTTCTAGTATATTGCCTCAGTAAAGTACACGGGCACTCATTTTTAGGAAGCAAGTGCTGGCATGCTGATAATAAGCCTCCTTTTATATTAAACTTTTAATTTGACAAAAGTGTTATTTAATGACTTCAACACTGAAACATGAGCAATTACCAGGACAAGACTCTTATTTGAGGTACAGCAAACTATAAACAAAAATGCTTATACTATTAGGAACCTCAGTTACATTTAACTGAAAAGAAAGTAAGTTGCACAGCCAGTTAATCATAGAAATATATTCAATACATCTATTGTTTTAAACCTTTAGTTATGTTAAAATGCGTGGGTTTTTTTCTTTTATTTATTAAGAGTTAGGTTTTCTTTCTCTCCTGCAAAATTGAAGAATTGGACTGGTCCACTCTTAGTCTGCTTTTCCTATTTCTTTCATGCTTGAAATAATTTCCTGCCATATTATGTTCATTTAAATGAGGAATGTAATGAGACAGTGATACTTCCCTTTGATATTTTTAATTATCTGCTTTGAAAGTAATTAAGCAGGGGGAAGGGAATGTGGAAATCTTTTTCCTATGAGACAGCAGACCAGGTAGAGTAGTTTCTGCTCTGCTTGCAGGAGTAAACTGTCTGCATGTTGAATTATCACCAATATGCCCTGGATGCAATGCCCAGAGATGCAAAGACATCCATTCACACCCAATAAAATCTCAGGTTGAGAAACAAGCCTCCACTAGCAGTGAATAAATGTGATTTTATGTGAGGACAAAACATTGCTGTTCCTTCATCATTAGCTATCACACTGCATGCCAGGGAAGGCGCAAAGATGAAGCTCAGAGTCAAGATCACAGGGACTCATCTCCTTTTCGGGCAGCAAAAGCCCACATCAGTCACAGTTCTCAGGCTGCCGGCCCCTGCCACTGAGCCAAGGTGTCACCCTTCTCCTGCTGGTCAGGTGAATGAGGATTCCCAGTGTCTCCATCTTCACACCATAGGGAAGGAGAGTTGTGCTTGGTTTACAGCCAGGAAAGTGCTCCTTATGCAGTCTCCATTGGGTACTCAGTGCCCCAGCAAAAACTGGGGGCTGAGTTGGTGAGTCTTTGCCCCTGCTCTGGAACTTGTCAGGAGTAAGAGAGAAAACTATAAGAGATAGGAGCAGTGGAAGGGGATTTGCCAGGATTGGTGGAAACACATGGCACTACACTGGAGTGTCAGTTTTCCTCTGTGATTGATGGGAAGAAAATGAGACCAGAAAATGATGAAAAGAAAACACTCACCTTGCTTTCATTCCCTGTATTGGATTCTTGGAAAGAGGACTGTAGTTTATTCTTCAGTGTTAGGAGCTCTTATTAAATATTTAAACTCCAGAGGCACAGGGCCAAACTCTATCCACATTAACTCACAGGGTTAGCAGAGCAAGAATCCAAAGGACTTTTTCATGTGGGAAATGCCTTCATGCAGGCTGCTGTCTTTTAGTCTTGTTTTGCTGGTAATTTCATCTACCATTATATAGTAAATCACACAGTCTTACTGAGCAACCTTACGCGGGTGAATGTCTGAGCAGAAGAAACTTGTTGTGGATGGAAATCATCACCCACATCCAGGGAACAACACTCTCAAACTTCATATGTAAAATGATGGGCACAATGCTGATAGTTGTATTTCAGGCCTTGACTGTCACAACAGACATGCCTATGAAAACCCCAGCTCAGGGTATTGTAGCAGTCAAAAAGCACACAAAATACTAGGAAAACAGAGAGGAGCAGAGAAAGTTTTTGTTTCCACAATATGAATCCAAGGTTTAGCCGTGTGTTGAGATTGTTTTTCAAGTTCTTTTGTCCCAGAGGATCACTGGAACAATATCATCAAAAGCATTAACAGCAGCTCCCTCATGAGTAATACTTGACTACCCTGGGACTTTTTGCTCTGGAAAAGAGATATTGAAAGGGAAATACATAACTGTCTGTGAGAAGTGACACAGAGAGTAAGAAAGGGAAAGGTGCTTGCTGTCTCCACCAAAGCAAAAGTGAGAGGCATCCAATGGCACTAATGGCAGTCAGACTCAAAACGAGCAACAGGCTTCACGTAATACACAGTGGAGTCCTGGCACTCCTTGCCAAAGCATGGTCATGTGGCTCCAAGGGGAAGTTATAAAGTGTTTGGAAAAGAAATCTACTGAGGACTAATAAATATGCAGATATGTCATTTGTCTTAGGTCAGGAAGTCGCTGACCTTAAAGTTTAAGTTGTAGAGTAGAGGAGGAGGAATTGCATTTATTTTTATTCCTGTACTTGTTCTTCCCCAAGCTTCTACTTTAGGTCAATGTTTGAGCACAGATACTGTGCTAGGTTGATTTTTGCCCTGACCCAGATAAGTCTGCTCTTATGTTCTTAACCTTTCTCACAGATGCCAAATTACTAAAATCCCCATAATACTTTTAGCAGCACATTCTGCAATTTTAGGTGAAGATCTGCTGCCTCCCTGTCTGTGGGATTCTGCACATCAGGCATGGCTGCTCCTGAGGCAATAGAAGTAAAGGGAAGGCAAAGACCAGGATACAAGTTGAAAGAAGACTGAGTTCCATGACTGGACTGTCAACCTGACCTTTATACCTGGATACAGCCTGGCTGGCTTTTGAGGCTTTTAATGGAGGAAAAAACAACTCATTTGAGGACTTGAGCTACCCATAGTCTTTCCTGTAACCAGTCCATCTCCTCATAGACATACATGCAGTGAGTTTTAAGCAGTGACTCAAATATAAACAAATTGGAATCTTAGATGGTGAGGTAAAATTGGAAACAAATTTCTGTGCATGAGAACTCTGACTAGAATCAGCGCTTATGTAGCCTCTGAGAGAAGCTGCCACAACCAAGGAGCCTCTCACAGATTCATACAATTACAGAATGATTTGGGTTGGAAAAGACCCTAAAGATTATCCAACCTCCCTGCCATGGGCAAGGACACCTTCTACTGCACCAGCATGCTCGAAGTCCCATCCTCATAACCGGACTTGAATATTGCCAGTTATGAGGCATCCACAGGTTCTCTGGGCAACCTGTTCCTGAGGGTCACCGCGCCCACAGTAAAGAATTTCTTCCTTATATCTAATCTAAGCCTGCCCTCTACAGTCTAAAGCCGCTACCCCGGTCCTCCCTCTGAAGGTCTCTTGCAGCCCCCTATAGGTGCTGGAAGGTGATATAAGGTCATCCCAGAGACTTCTCTTTTCCAGGCTGAACAATCCCATCTCTCTCAGCCTGTCTTCATAGCAGAGGGGCTCCAGGCTCTGATCATCTTCTGGGCCCTCCTCTGGACTCACTTCAGCTGGTCCACAGAATCACAGAATGGGTAAGTTTGGAAAGCACCACAGTGAGTCACCTCATCAAAGCTCTCTGCTCAAGCAGGGTCATCCTAGAGCACAAGGCACAGGATTGCATCCAGGTAGTTCTCAAATATCTCCAGTATGGTAGACTCTACAACCTCACTGGGTAATCTGTTCTTCACATCCCCATGTTGTGAGCCACAGCATTGGACACAATAGTCCTTTTGGGGTGACACAAGAGTGGAGTAGAGGGGCAGAATCACCTCACTCAACCTGCTGGTCACTTTCTTTTTGATGTAACCCAGGATACAACTGGTTTTCTGGGCTGTGAGTGCACATTGCCAGGTCACGCTGAGCTTCTTATCCACCAACAGCCTCAAGTCCTTCTTCTCAAGGCTGCTCTGAATCCATCCTCCACTCAGCCTGTGTTTGTACATGGGATTGCCCCGACCTATGTGAAAGAGCTTGCACTTGGCCTTGTTGAATTTCATGAAGTTTGCACAGACCCAGCTCTCAAGCCTGTCAAGGTCTCTTCTCATGTCTGTGTATGAGTGTGACCTCAATCAGGGTTATTTCCAGATGGTCCTTGGCAGATGTACATAAGCACTAGGTTAGTTACCTGTGCTGCTCCTTTCGTTATGTGCAAGAAAGGAGGGATGAATTCACCTCTCTCAAAATAGCTTGATCCATTCTCTGGAGCTTTTGACATTCCTCACAGCCAGCTAAAGTGTACTGTGGGAAATAGCTATGCTGCTGAGACTTTTTACCATCTTAAATGACTAAGAGATTCATCATTAGGCATGTCCTGTCATTTTCACATTGTGAATTTTGAGATAAAGCATTGTTATGCAAGACTAAGGAGTCTCAGACTTCATCATCCCCTGGGTATTAATTCTCCACACACTTTCTAAAGCCAGTTCTATCAGGCAGCAGGATCTGACCCTGGTCATGGCTAAATACCTCCCCATGATGAGCAGAGAGAGAAGCAAAAAAAAGTGAACTTTTCCACAGCTTGCTACATCTGCATCCAATTCCTGGTGCACTGCTGCTATTATTTCTAAGTGGTCAAATTTTAATCTTGTTTTCCATGGCTCTAAACAGCAAATATATTTGAAAACTGCATTATGATTACCTTAATTCAGCCCTGCAATTTGACTTTTGCTATTTCATTTTATTCTTCAAACAATGCTTTTAACTCATTTCTGTTTATTCATGGATCTCTCACAACACTGCTTCCTGCAGGATTATTTACTTTTATTTATTTATTTATTCAGTTATTTAGGGCATAACTTGGAAAATGATCTAACTATGGCTAAATGCAGCTTTTTTCTTTTAGGTCCCCCACATCTCAGCCTGTGATTTCTTGTCAGCACTCTCAAATTGAACTGGATGGATGCTCATTTGAGACAAATCTGGAAGCACCAGGGGGTGGTAGGTTTGGGGACTCAGGGAGTAGCAATGCTCTCATTGAATAAGCACCAAACCATTGTTTCCAAGCAATGTTGAACATGCTATGTTGCTGAAGGTGCTTAAAAGAGTCAACTTCTATTTTCATTTTTTTTCTTAAGTGGAGCTGGTTTATTTGCACTATGTAGACTAGGAAAGGATGTGTACAGAGGTGGTGAACAGAATGAATTTATTGGGATGTTCTCTATTAGTAATAATACAGTAACAGTCATAAATTCTTATAGAATTTGATCATATTCTTAAACAATATTAAGACAGTATAATTAATCAACACTGTGAAAGGTCAGAATTAATCTCGCACCCTTTATTTTCACACAGTTTTTATGTGAGTTCAACACAGTATCATCTTTCCCCAGCTTCAGCTAAATTGCCACAGGAAGTTCTAAACAGGTGGTCTGGAAAAATATTCAGAGATGATCCTGGAATAGCACTCACCTGGAAAGCTGGTAGGAAAAGAAATGGGGGATGTCAAAATCCTTTGCTGTCTCCATTATTGTTAGTGTGGTAAAGTGTGTCCACCAACACTGTATGGTCTGCCAGCAGCCCAGGGAGCACTCCTTGGGTCCTGAGAAGTCTAATTTTTTGTTTGTTTGTTTATTTGTTTGTTTGTTTGTTTCGTTCACAGTACTGCAAGCAAGCTCTAGNTTTTGATGTACCCTTATTGACAACATGCTGCTTTGGGGAAACTGTCCAGTTTAGTGGTGAGAACAGAAACCTGGAATAGAATGGCACAGGTACCAATCTAGCTCTGGCAAGACCTTGTTCTTGGGTGAATCATTAAATGTCATTGTGCTATTTTTTTCCTTCCAAGTGTTAAGAGAAAATGACAAATTCCTGACACAACTATAAGAGGTATTATGAGGCATATTACACAACAGATTTTTGAAGTGCTGTGAGATTGGGAAGTGGAAAATACATCCTAAAGAGTCAATTAGTGGTTCCAATTTTGCTGTTTATTATTAGTATTAGTTAATAATTAACACCCATATAAATTCATTGAGATATGTCAACTTCACTTACTAGCACTAAAGAACATTAGACATGTAATGCAGGAAGGTATCACAGTAAAAAATGTCCTTTCCAGTGAAGCATTATATTATTCATGAAAGTGAGCTACTGTTTATCCCAAAAGGGCTGGGGTGTTATGCTGTGTGTACGAGACCCTCACACGGAATTACCAGATTCTGTATGAAGGTTAACAGCAGGCTCAACTAAGAATCTTTAATGTAAGGGAATTACATTATTAACACAAATTTATTATCAAAAAAGCACATAGCATGATTTGTGTGAACCACTATTAACTATGCTTTTTTGTGGTTTTGGTTTTTTTTATAAAATTTATATGATAACAATACTGGCCATACTTCTTCAACATAAATGCTCTTGTGTAAAGACCTGAGGTTAATGGTATCAATTTTTGATTCAATCTGTTATACCCAAATCTTTATTTATGGAATGAAGAGAGGAACAAAATCATGCAGAGGGAAAAATATTATAAATTTAATATTTTCTGAGGATTTAAATTTAGCCTTCCTCCTTAAAAGTAACTTTCAGGTTTATATTTTTCTTATTTTTACTTAAATCCGTTTATAAATGTTTGAGATTTGAACAAGTATTTCATTTGATGCCAATAAACTTTTTAAAATCATATTATAGAATTGATAGTAGGTCAGGTTGCAGATTGCACAGCTTTATAATAAAAAGGATTATATTTTAGGTTATAGAGATTGCAAATCCTTTCCTATTATAGCTGCAGAAAGACACATTTGGAATTTTCTGAAGAATTGTACTGATGAACTGCTTTGTTGCCAACATGATCCATCCTGCCATTTCAGAAGCCTCCACAGGAGTCTCCATGAAACAGAGAAGAGATAGTTTAAGAGAGAGTTTAAGAAGAGATAGTCTATCCTTTTTTTCTTCACACAGCGTTGACATTGGATGCCTGTAAAAATGTGCTATTGAACAGCACTTAGTAAGGAGTAGTACTTTCCTATTTGTTGATAAGATAGGTGATAAGACAGCCTTGTGCTACTGTGAGGGCCAAAACTGAATGTCCATAGACAGCAAACTAGTCCTTAAAAGGGAACTTGCAGTGCACAACATAAGCATGAGATTTACATATCATTCAAATACTCAGTTAAGCCTTATTTCTGCTCCGATAAATAATCCAAAGACTTTGAACTGATGGACTAAAGAGGGATTAATTTCACCCAGAGTGAATGAAGAAATCAGGATCAGCAGAAGTCATGAATACCTAAGTAACAATACCAAATTGATCTTATCCTTTCCCACTACATTCCTGAGCCTAACTATCCTCACTTCCACCTTTACATGGTATTAACTCTTTCAAAATGACAGCTGGAACAAACTCCTGGTTTCTCTTACTGCCTACATAAGTGTCCTCAGGGGTTTGGATCATCATGCCTAATATATTGATTACCATTTTTAATCTTTCATGATAATCAATTACAAATTCTTTTGCTTCCCTTGTTAAACGAGACATGCACATGCATCCCTTTGAAGCAGGGTTTCCTTTAATTGATTTTTTTATTAAATGTTGGATAGTCTGGGGAATAACCCCACTAAAATAAATATCCTTTAAAGATTGTGTCTCCCTTAATCCATACAAATTACGTGAAGTGAGAATCTTCCTCCCAGTCCTGCATAACAGAGACAGGTTGATTTTAGTAACCTTAGCTTGTCATAGCTTTGAAGACTACTGCCTGCTGAAGAAGGGTGCTTTCCACAGGGCTGCCTAAAATGTCTGTGCCAGCACCAAAAAAGAGTTCACTACAATTATCATCGCTACAATGATTATCAAGAAAGAACAATTAATATGACAGCTTTTCAAAATGCTGCTCAATTTCCATAGGTTATATAAATACAGATAGTAGGAGCATATGCTGATAAATTCTCTCTGTTCAACACTAAGCATTAACTGAGTAGGTGCATATTTACTCTTCGCTGAAGCTACAAAGCAAACTGGTGATTTTGTTTTATACCACAATGCAGAAACAAGTTTGTAATCTGTCTCTGGATACAAAAAGAGAAGGGCAGAGCCCTATCTGGTGCAAACGGGGCTCTTCTTCTTGTTTCCAGAGAAGCCACACAAGGGATCTAATCCCTGGTCTCCTGTCTAGCATACAGAAGCTGCATTTCATTAGTAAATGAAAGGAGGTTGAGTCTTAGCTCCTGAGTTTAGTTGGTTTGTTTGTTTGTTTGTTTGTTTGTTTGTTCATTTTTCTACAGATATCCATTAGTGATATTCTGTACTTGTAAGGCTGAATTCACTTTCTGGAAATTCTACATCCCAGGCACAATGTGCTCCAGGCTCTCACTCTAAGCTGTGGCTATTTCAGGCTGTAGACCAAAGTCATGTCTCAGCAGAGATTTTTGATGATTACGGATTCCAATAGCAAACAACTGGCTTGAACTTTTTGACTTTATTTAAATACATTTTGGTAAAAACCTAAGGTATCTCAGTGGACAGGGTGAGGACAAGAATAATGTTAGACTAGAGGAAAAAAAAAATGGAGTTAGTTTTCTTCTTTCAAGTTTGTTTTACAAAACCAGCAGCAGATTAAAATGAGTTGTATTTTCTTCTTTCATATTTGTTTTTCAAAGGTACTTTTTTCTCCTTTCAAATTATAATTTGTAACCCTTTGACTTGCTGCCTCAGAGATGTGTGCCATTCATTTGGTGGAGAAGCCCAGATCAATGAATTTGACCTTGTCAGCAGCCTCTGGTAGGTTGGTCCTCCATCAAAGAGCATATTTAAGCGAAAGAGATAGCTGGGTACCAGAGACAGATATCTGATCAGACTCAGCCATGAACTGAATGAATGGACTGGGAGAAGCTGGGGTGACCTACCCAGCTTTGTAGCAGTGCAAAAATACAGGAAAAAATACAGCCTGCAGACCATATTGTGAAACAGAACAGGAAGTCATCAGAGAGGGCTGGTTTCAGTATTGCCCTTAAACCTTTCCCCACTGTCACCAGCTCTGCTAAAGTTGGTTTTCTACCTCAGGGAAGAAAATTTTTCTCATTCTAATAATGGCAATGGAAATAGAAAAATGACAAGAATAAATAGTGAATGCAAAAAAATGTGCAGGCCGAACCCAGTTATGGAAAAAGCAGTGCTATTTGAATCACATAACTGTATAGGCTTTCATGAAATATCAGCCTTCTTCCATCAGTAGAAACTCCAGAAGGAAATGTTTGGCATTTAACTCCCTGTTGTGTGTATGTGTGCCTGTGTGTGTGTGATGGAGAAAGAAAGGAGGAAAAATAATCCAATAAAATATTTATTTTTCAGGAATGCATATTTTCCTCTTCTTTGCAAAAGAGTTCCAATCTCTTTGAGCTCTGATAGCAAACAGGTGTCAGCAGAGCTGGGATGAGGTTCCTCATCCAGCAGCAATCACTGGCACCCCCACAACCCCCTGCAGCACCCTTCACCCCATATCAGTACCATCCTTCTGAACTTCCTTCAAATGGCTCAGAGAGGCAGGCACACACTAGACTCCAGGCTCCATCATGTGATAAAGAAGCACAGAGTCAGGGATAGAAATCCAGTCTTTTTCTGAAATAAATTAGTTAATTTCTACTGTTGGTTCTTAGGAGGTTCAAAACTATTCCAAGGTGACATAAGTCACTTCCTCAACTCTATTTGTTCTCTTGACCTGACTGCCTAACTTTCCTGTTATCTACATCTTGATTTTATCCCCAAAAAGTCTCTGATGCACTATCAGAAGTGAATGTCAGCTAGTTCTCAGCTTCACCTAAGGAGCCTGGCTAATTTTATTATTTTTGTTTTATGAGACAGGACACAGCTTATAACAAATATCACTCTTTTTTTTTTCTTTTGTTTTTCCTTTTGTATCTTTTTTCTCTCTAAGTGAATTCACTGGCAGTTCAATGAGCCACTTTGCCACCCCAAAAAGAAAAGTGTCCTCTGCAGCTGGACCACCACCAGCAGGACTTTCCTCCTGGAGTCTTCCCCTGTTCTGCACTGACAGGTGAAATCTAGAGAGTCAGGAGCTTCCAAAGCACCATGAACCGAATGACAGGTATCACTGACAGACCCTCTTACCCCTCAAGACCTTTGCCACTGCAAAACATAGCTGCTGTGACTGCACAGGGGCCTGGGAGGGAAGTAACTAAGAAGAAAAATTCTTACACTGACAAAACTTCTGTCTTTTTTGTCGACTCACTTCCCTTGGTTTTCTGTTGTTCTCTGTTTTGTTTGCAATAAATATCAAAGTCATTTTGATGTAAAATATTTTCTGTATCTACCCTCTTGTGGACTTCATAGTGATGCTTGTAGCTCTATTACCCAAGCAGCTTTGAAAACCTCATCCTATGGATCAGTAAGATGTCAAAGTTTGACATGGTTGAGAGAAACATACAAATAATTTTAGATTTCCCCCCAAAATTGCAGTGAGTGGGAGTGAGGAGTGCATGAAAACAACAGGCTGGTTTTTAAATTAATGACATTTTATCATTGCAAATGAAAGCTCTTCCTCCCACAGTATTTGGTGGCCTATGACTTTTTTCCTAAATAAAGTCCCATATAAAGTCCTTTTTCTCCTAAATAAAAAAAGCCCAAACACAAATACTAACTAGGTGGAGAATGGATGGTGAGCAGCCCTGGGGAAGAGGACCTGGATTTCTCTGGGTAACCTGTTCTAGTGATGCCTTAAGATCCTAGAAATGAAACAACACACTTTTGAGGTAATATTAGTATAGGAGGTAATATAAAGGCTGGTCTTTTTTGGAGGTCTCCAGGGGCAGATATGGAAAAATGCCCAAATGCCCTGCATGGGGTGAATACAGTTTTCTAAGTTTAGAAAATTAGCATAACTGACAAGAATTAGCAATTAGAAGCATAGATAATGAAGGAATTCCCCCTTTTTTGTTCCACGTCAGGTTCCCCAGTGAAGTGCACGATCCCTGGAAGAGTTCAAGATCAGTCTGGATGGGGCTTCAAGAAATCTGGTCTAGTGGAAGCTGTCCCTGCCTGTGGCACAGGGTTGGAACTTGATGATCATTAGTGTCCCCTCCAATCCAAACCATTCAATGATTCTAAGAAAAGATGGATGTTCTTCAACTGAAAAAAAGAACAGAAAATATAGATTCATTGTTTAGAGGCTGGCACAGGACATAGAATTCAGATTCCTTCACTGGATATCACTTTGGCTAGTACTGGTGCAATAGGTATAGCTTCAGGTAAACAAAGGGAACTATGTACAGTTCAGACTCCAGATCTTACTACCCTATGTGCCAAGTGTCATAATCTGCATGATGGTCTTCATCACATAGACTGTAATAACTAAGAGATGTTAGTTAAGACTGGAAAAAATGGGGATCTTGTTAGAAGAAATCCCTTACCACTATCCATCTTGCCCTTTCTGCAGCTAACAATAAGTTGCAACCATTAATTTTTAATATCTTAATCTCTGACACAGTAACATGATGCCCGTGCTTTGCAATTACCTCATCCATCTTCTCCTTTGGAATGTCCCTTGCTCAAAAACAACCTCATGCCCTTCTGAGGACCAGCACAACCAGTGACGGGATGCATTGACAGAGGTGAAAAGGGAGAATTACTCTGTGCTTGGCTGTCTGGGTCTAGTGTTTTGGGTCAAACATTTCCCAGCTATTGGAGGCATGATCAAAATGACAAAATGCCCAGGAAATGTTGGTGTTACGGCTGACACTCCACATCCTGCCTGCTGCCACACAAATGCACACTGTCATTAGAGATGTGAACTCGGGAGCAAAAGCAGGGGTAAGGCATTTAGAATCTCCTGGCTTTTGTCAGTTTGCATCAAATCTTTTGTTTCACTGGCAATATTTAAATGAAATGTAGATTTATCTATTTTTGCATTGAATTTCTTGCTGGTTCCTAAAGCAAAATGAAACCATTCATGGAGGGTTGTGAAACATGCAGTGCTTTCCCAGGAGATAGCCCATTCTCTCTAGGAATATCTTGTTTTGGCTCCTGCAAATGCATATTTTAAATCCACTTATACATGTATTTATGCATTTTTTAAAAGCTTCCTTTTTGGTCTATTAAATACATTTTCTGGGTCAGGCTGTATCTTCATAGCCCCACTCTGCACCAATCAGGTAGGATCTCAAGTAGCATTTCATTCCTATATCTGTGTTTCCTAGCAATCTGTGATATCAAACATTCAGCTTTGAGATGTCACAGCAGGATTGAGTCAACATTTGTTTAAAGCCACTGGAAGTAGTTCTGACAATTAGTAGAAACAGCAAAAGAAATTCCGTCAGGCACACACAGAGCCAGCAAGCAGGAAGCATACAGCAAATTTGTCATGCAAGCGTGGTGAACTTTAAAGCATTTCCCACTGCAATAGCTCTGTCTTCGTTAGTTAAATTAGTGAGAATCAGCTTGACACTTTGATTAATATGAACATGAAGGGGCTTTAAAATAATTAGAAATTCTGCACCTCACTCCACCTCTTGCATTTGAGGTCCTCGGAGAACTTCAGGAACAGTCACTCATGTCTGGTAGTGATGCTGCTACGAGTTCATCCTCATTTCGGAGGTAGGATTTTTGAGACACAATGGATATGGTGTGACCAAGGTTTCAGGAGTCTAGGAGAAATTCTCAGGGACCCAGGGATGCATTACTAATTGGTTATTGCTCTTCAGACTCATTGCAAATGAATCCTTTTTTGTTTTTTTCCAATACAGTTTTTAAATAGGACTATTCACTTTAGGGACCGAGAACATTCCTCCTTCTACCATTATTTGTCCAGATAATGTCAGAGAACTGCACCTTTTCATCCATTTCCCTTCATCTGTTGAATGATAATAAGTCACTTGGCGTTCCTCAAAAATTGCCTGTTGTTATCTCTGAAAAATTAGAGTTCATCATATCATCAGGATTCCATTTTTGCTTTTCTCCTTCATAAAGACGTTAGAATTTATTTAAAATTACTGTTGCAGCATTCCTTTGTAATGACAAGGGGCTCATATAGTGTTGCCCTCACAAACAGAGCTAAGGAGGGGGAAGGATGATATTGCACTGCCAAAATTCCCCTTCTCTGCAGAACTTCACAAGGCCACTGTGCCTTATGTACTTTCTTCCACGATACTTTCACAGCATGGGGTGCAGATGTTGTATTTATATAATGCCTGAGCAAGAGCTTTAGTTGCCCTTCAGAAAAGAAGAGGCAGAGGAAAAGACAGAGGAGGGGCAGGGCTGAAGGATCACGGCTCTTTCTATGAGGAAAGCAAACCTGGTGTCCTTCCATGCTGCACTGAAGACATAACTCTCACTATCCTCGTGTAGCTTCTAGCTTAGCACACAGCAGACACTCTTTTCATTTCTTTGCTGGTGGTACCATTTCCAGCCAGGTGTGGGAAAGACAGAGGGATCTGCAGCAGAGGCAGTAGGACCTCCGCACGGCCAGCTGCTGACCCTTATGAACAAGAGGGGTAGTGTAGTGTCTGTTGGAACACTAAAGGACCTCAAAAGGATTTGGGGAGGCTGTGAAGGCACAGCTGATGGCCTTAACTGCTCTGATGTCTGGCTCATAGGGTTGGGTTTTTTGCTTTGTGTTGTACCCTGGGATCACTGAAGCACCTGCTGGCAGCCATTTCCTACTCTGTGTCTGACAGAGAAGACACGCTGCTCTTTTGTGGTGGCTTGACTTTTGCTTGTTCTTGGGTTTTTTGCTCTCCAAATCAAAAGTAAAAGCCTGTCTTATTCTTAAATAATTGCCTTATACTTTTCTTTTTGAATATCTTATTACAGACAGAAGAAAATCTTCAGGAATTGCTTAAAAGCATTCTGGCAGTGAAATAAAGCTTTGTTTTGCTTTGCTTTCTTCAGACAAAATGTTTGCAGTTCTGTGTGTTATACTTACAGATATAAATATATATACAGACCATCCTGTAAAATTAAGATAGGGATTTCAAGCCTCATACTACTCACAGGTATCAGAATCCCTCATGATAATATCTGAGGAAGAAAAAAAATGTTGACAGAAAGGGGAAAAAATGCATGGTTACAATATAGGTTAGCATCCTACGTCTGCAAGTAATCCTACTGAATTCCAGAAGCATGCTGTTCAATAAGAGTGAGGGTACGGAAATATGCCTTGAAAAAGTGGCAGAAGGGTGCAGACACACAAGACACAGAGTAGTCTGGAGCTGATCACTGGGTAGAAGCCATGAAATAGATCCCCAGAAAGAAAAGATTTTCTTGGATGCTCTGTCACGATAAGTGATTTTCGTCTAATGACTCTCTTTCTGTCTTTGTAAATAAGAGGTCAGTATTGGTGGTCCACTTTCATTTTCTGATATATCTCCTGTCTGTTGTGCCAAGAAAAAGACAACCTGATCACACAGCGACTAACTTGTTATGTTAATTTTAACCTGTGGAAGTGTTTTGGTAGCCTTGGGATCATGTCTGCTCTGCCTCAGGAAGAGATGTGATGATAGATAACACAGGAATGTAGTACATATCTCACCAATATCTGTGTGAATTCCAGATCAGAAGGGAATAGGAATCTCAGAAGAATACCCACCAAACCTGAAGGTTGTATGTCCTGAGACAGACCCCCTGCCTGCTGCCTCTTTACGATATCAAATGGAAGCTGCATCCTGACAAACAGGTGCAGGGACAATGCTGTTTGCACTCCTTGCTCCAGCTTGCCACTTCATCAGACTGAACCAGCCCACAGTACCACCTTCTCCCATCTCCTCCTCCCTTAGTGGAGGACTCAGAAAAAAGTATTTTATGAGGCTTCATCCTTCCCACTCTCTGTAGGTTAATGTAGATAACCTGACATGCACATGGAGCTCAGCAGTGCTGCCCATATGGGTGCTCACAGGCAGGGGGCGTGGGAGACACCAATGCAGTGCTGTCCTGCAGCATCCAATGTTCACTCATTTTATTATTTATCTCTAAGATGAAGAAATGTTCCCTCCCTGATTTCCTGTCCTCTCTCTCCCCATCCATTCAATTCATCAATGTGTGAGCTAGAAAAAAATCCAGACATGCCATGCTCTTGTGCAGGCTTGAGTCATGGCTCATCCAGCCATCCCTCAGGAGGAGGGTTTGTTGTGTAGGAGTGACAGCTGCCAGGTTTGCCAGTGTCACCAGGTTTACATGTCCAATGACAACCTACCTTCTGAAGATAAACAAGGTGGATCACACCTTAGTCCAAGAGGGTCCAGAACCGGGGACTGACTCCAAAGCCCTGTGGCTTCTCACCGGACAGTGCTGCTGGAGCTGGGATGTCCACTTCAGCATCTGTGTATTTTTCAGTACCCAGGATCACTATAAGCGAGCGGTCAGAGTGGCCAAGACTTCTGGCTTCATTTACTTTTTTCAATAAAGCACTTCAAATGCTACTGTAACGGAGCTTCCCTGCAGGTATTTAATTCCTTCGAAGGCAAATAATCTCAGTGCTCATCTCTCCTCATTGCTGAATAGTATCCAGAGTTGTGACAAGTGCCTGAAAGGCATTTCCCCATCTAAATAATTCAACACAGATCTTCTGCATGTGGTGTCTAGAAGGCTCACAGAAAAGGAGTCCTCTGCTTGTCACCTGTAGGACTTTTCATGCTTTTTCAAAACCTGTGTCTATAGATTTCTTCTGAAATCTCTGCTATGGGCCAGAATGAGAGGATGCTGTTAGTTTGCTCAGGGAACCAGAGAACAAATGCTGATCTGTTGTTTATCTCACTTGCTGTCTGGATTTCAAATCCATATGAAAAGGAGTGAGGGTTTGCAGGACTGTTTATAGCAGGGCTGAGAGCCATGCTGGCACAAGCTGGCATCAGAGCTGACCCTTCCAGGTGGCAGCTTCGAGCACTGTCTATGAACCATGGAGACCATATGGTTTTTTCTCACTCAGATGGTTTTTTTTTCCTAGAGTCATGCTCAAGTTCACCAGAGAAAGTCATTGCAGGGTTGGCTGATCTGCATCCAACTTTTCAGGTCTGGAAGGTAAGCGTCCAACTCCAAGGCCTTGCAATTATCAGTTTATGCATCAAGCTCAACTGCCAGTCCGTGCATAAAGCTTGCTGACTTATTTTCAGAGCAGTACATTGTCCAGATTCACTGCCTAGAAATCCCTGCTAGACTTTTCATTTCTTTATGTCTTTCAGTCCTGTGCTTTTTTTGTCAATTTTTTCTTTTCTCCTCTCTGGATCCTGTGATTCTGCAATTCATTAAGGTTACTTTTCCCATGATATTGGTTCCTTTAGCAGCTTTTATCAGAGAAGTCTGTGATTAACTTTTTTAGAATATCCTTTGTGAGTTTTCTTCTTTCACCAAAACATAGGCATCCTTCTAGTGGAAGGTCAAATATGATGGCAATGTTCAGTAGCACAAAAAGTATAAAATTATTGAAAGGAAAAAAAGAAAACAAAATGGAACCGTTCCATAAGAAATGCTTGTCTCTTAAAACACACTATACCTGTGCTGTACACTAACTAGACAGGAAAGAAGAGGGAACCTTAGGCCTTCCTTCAAATGAAAATAACTCCTTTTTGGTGACAAAATTACATTTTCTCCTAACTGTATGGTTTTGTTTTAAGCAGAAATAGAAGCAACAGTAAACATCTATCAAAAACAGTCTAATTAAAATGTTAAATACCTTTCCATAGAGAAATCTTCTTTTCTAGCAATAAAACCTCACTACAGAGTTAATTATTAAAAGTAAAGTATTTGCTTCTCTATGTCTGTATATAAGAGATTAACATATTAATGGGAATGTAATTATGTTATAAAACTCCTTTTTTATTTGCACTGGGTTTCAAGATGCAATGTTTCAATGTCATCTGATATTTGTCCTCCTTTATAACCTCAAACATGCAGGGCAAATCTTTTAATGATGATGATTATGATGGTAAAATAGGAGTTTTGAATATCACAAAAAGAAAATTTTCCTCTTCATTTTCTCTAAAAGGTATTGAGTTCATCTTTTTGAATACTTAGAGTGTGTTTTCTTGTGATTCTTGCTCCATAAATATTTGTTTACTGACAAACCAGCTGAATAAGAGAATCTTAAGCTTTTTCTTTTCTCATTAGAGGTGTAAAGCTTATTCCTCCCTTTACCAGAGGGTGTGCTATGAGTTTTGTGGTCTCAGATCACACCACCCAAAACATTTGCCCACAGCACTGAAACCAACCCACGCAGCATATGCCTTATCACTCATGTCCCAGCCACAAAAAAATCCCTGGTTCCTGTTGACAGAATGACTTGGTGCTTAATCATGGCAATATCCCTGCAACATAGTGAGGGTTGGTGTGCAGCTTTCTCTGCTGCTGCATCTCTTCCGTGGTCAGACAGGAGAGTCAATGGGCTGCCACCTGTGATCAGCACGGCCATGCAGGCGAGATGTCCACATCACCAAGACATTCAGATTGTGCTGGCAATATGGTTCTGGTCTGTGGTCTCGTGAAGAAACCAGAGCTCTCTGACCTGCAAAAGAGCGGTATGTCGCCTCTGTGGAGGACCTGCTGCTGGTTGATGCTTGCCTGACGTAGTGAACTGCTGGCTTGCCTCTAGGCAAGAAACTGATACATAGAGGTATTTATTCCGTATCCAGAAGTACTTGGTCTCAGTTGCTGAGTTCTAGGCTCAGCTGGATCAAGGAGGTGAACTGTCTCTGACAAAGGTAAATTAGTTTGTTTCCAAGAGAAACAGTGGTTCCCATCTCTGCACATTGTGCAGGATTTGCAGGAGTCTAGGGGAAGGTCTTGACCAGTCTCCATGCCAGGACTTTGGAAATGACAGCAGAAGATCTCCAGTTATCCCAAGGTGCAATTCCACAGTACTGACCACATCCACAAGTTGTCCATGTCTCTGGATGGTCTTTGGTGGGAAGACTCTTAATATTCATACTTCCCAAACCATCTTACTCATGTTTTATTGGATTGCCCAAGGGAAGAGAATAGAACACTATTACTGAAAATAATTTGATAGTTACAATGACAGTAAATTTATCGATTAAAAATACCTTATTTTCAGCTATCAACTGTTAAGCTGTGTAACAACATCTCCACTCAGAAAAAGCAGATGTAAAATTTCAAAAAGAATTATTAGGCTTCAGTGGTAATGTAAGAGCACAGGGAACTCTGTAACATATGTCTGAATATTTTGGAGGAGAGATTCCTCTTCTCTTTTAAAGAAATTCTAATTTCAGTCTGTTCTAACGAAGTCCTGGTGTCTTTCTCTCTTCCTTCTTGTCCTAAACCTTCTTTTCTTTCTAAGCCTTCCAATTTTGTCTCTAGATCTGCAGAAATATATTCTCCCATAAAGTTCTTGTCTCTAGCTGTAGATCTTGCTTTTCATGCCTGGCAAACCCATTAGGATGTGCTATTTCTGCTAAGACAGAAGGATTGAATAAGAACAGTGTATTCTTCTTCAGTGCAAGTATGAAAGGGACTTGTTACTCTGTTCTGTGAAGGTGGATTTTCTTTTTTCTTGCACTAAGAAAATTTTTAGAGCCTAAGTGCTTTGGGTGAGGAGGGTCAAATCCATTGGAACAAAATGCAGGAAGCCATCGCATCTATGTGCAATGTTTCTCTCTTCCACCCATCTCACTTGTCCTTCTAGTCTGGGTTTGATCCAATCATCCCATTCATTCTGAAATTATTTCTCTGTAATCATTCAAGACTTTCCAGAAATATTAGCAGTGATTCTCCTCTATGACCTTGCATTACTTCTGCGTGCCTTCTGCTTCCCGTTTCAGAAGGAGCTCTCTCATCTGTTAAAAATCCTTTCCTATGAAAACTCTTTTTTTTTTTTCTCTCCTGGCTGTCCCAGATCAGCACATTCATCTCCCTCCAGATGAACTGATCTCCCAAGTGAAGAAAGAGTATGTTGGATGGACTCAGCTGCAGGAGGAGCCCAGGAGCCACCTGCATGCCTGGCAGGGGGCGATATGGGATCAGAAGGACAGAGTGGTACATGTAAAACTACAGCCCTTGGCACAGTAAACCTGAGCTTTCTGGGCAAACACATTATTTTAGACACAGATCTTCATAAGTTGTGGGAAATCCTGTCAAAGTGTCTAAAATTGGTTTTACACAGAATGAGAGCAGCAGATTAAATACCTAGAAGAAGGGGATCAGAGGGATGAGCAAGTGCATAACACACTGGTATACCACAGAGAACAAGCCATGGATTTGGGCAAAAGGCAAGCAGGAGGAAATCACAAGAAGCATATGCACCCTCTCAGTCAAAAATTCATCTCAGTCAATAGGAAAAACAGCTCCACTTATTCAAGACAGCTTTGGAGCCAGTCCAAGCCCTCTCAAATGTGAGTTTAGCAGGGCAAAGAAAAGATAGAAAATAGAAAATAGAATAGTGTGAAGGGACTGAAATGAAACAGGATGTGCAGTGCAAATGATTCCTTCTGGCCTTCTCCCTATCCCACAGTGGGAGAGAAGACTTGGAGGCAATTACTGTTTTCACTTTCCCGTAATAGAGATCTTTTCTTGTAATTTTATCTTCAAGGAAACCGGTTGCTCTAATCACCCTGCTGGGTACCATCATATCTCATTTCCCCCCTCAGAAGTAGGAGCACGGAAGCATTACCCCAGAACACTGATGGACGAAGGCTCCAGCAGCACACAGCCTTCCCCAGACAATGATTGCTTCTCTTATTTGACCTCTTTTATTTGTTGTTGTTGAGCATGTAAATGAGCGGACACATCTCCCATCCTGCAGGGATCCTGGATCTGGCTCTCTCTTTCAGTTCTTTTAGGCCTTGTTTGCCCTACATAAGAAATTCCCTGGTATTGTTACCTTGCTTCAGTGGAGAAGTTCATGGTGGGACAGAGATGCTGGGCAAGAAGAAGCCCCTGTAGTTTGCTTCATTTTCAGCACTGCATTGCCCAGGCTCTTTAACATTCCAGGTGCCCAAAATAACCTTAGTCACTGGAGCCAGTTTTTTCTTTTGGTTGACTTTGCCTGAGACAGGAATTCATTAAGTGTGGAGAGAGTACAGCTAGGAGGTCCTAAGGAGGATGGAGACAGTCATGCAACTCTGAACTAAATTCAAATATCAGGTGGCTTTGGCATCATGCAAAAGTAGTCCATTAAACCTGTCAATCAGAAATATACATGATTTTTTAGAGGATAGAGGGAGCCATTGGCAGTTCAGAAGAAGCCTTGCATTTCAAAATGAACTCTCTTCAGGAAAAATGATTGCTCCAAGATCCCCCTTGGGTGCAATAGCTTCTCATTTGTGTCTCCTAAAAACAGTCATATTAATAGAACTTGTCATGGAATCAAGTATTCGACCTTCCCCACTGAATTATCACATCTTTAATCTGCTTTATTAGTTTAATGGGGTTTTATAATTAAAAAATATTTTTTGACTGTGTGTACACACAGCCTTTACATAGTTACATAAACTTGTACTGTGTATTTTTTAGAAGCTTCTTGCTTTTGGGCAAGGTGTTCTATTTATTTGTACTTTTGATGGCAATAATTGTGTGTTACAATCATGTTTTTTCTCTCATGGTGCCTCCTTTGAGCTACTTGAGACTCTTTGCACCTGCTATCCAGGCACCAAAGACCTGCTGGTCCTTGAAGCCATGCCAAATGATAGCTGCCTCTTAGATCTTAAGGACATGTTCTCTGCAGAGAAACAATTGGGCTTCTCCAAGATCCCAGTCTCACTGGGCATGTCTGCTCCCTCTGCCTTTCATGGGGCATTTGGAGAACATGTGTCAGGTGGTGTCTGTGGGGGCCAGTCACAACTCCTGTCAAGGTTCACTTTCCTTCTCCCTCCATCTTCAAAGGACAAATCACCCACCCTGTAAATGCCTTTCCACAAACTGTCCTGGGAAGCAGAGGGGGTGGCACCTGGGAAGTTCCCCCTTCTGCTCCAAAAGACTTGTTTCTCATCCCTCTGGTGCTACAGTCAAAAACATATCGTTCTGCATGGGCAAAAGTTCCTCTGGCAGCCAACGAAGCAACGACAATAAATACTTGCAAGGCCCTACAGTGAACAATTAGTATTCCAAACATGAAATTAATTTGTCCTGCGAATATAGGAACATTGTAATTTAGTTCACTTTTATTTTATTGTCAGATACAATTCATTTTCTACATGATTTTATGGTTGGATAGGATTCATTAGAAATTTTCCCTAAACTGCATCTATTAAGCGAAAGAGTGGGGGCAAGATCCTTTCTGTTCTTTTCACTGCAAATGTTGTGGTGTCTTTTCTCCTGCAAATGAGCCTTAACACTAATCTATCCACACACAATGCTTGGCTCTGTAGCCTTAGATTTTTTTCTAAAGTTTCATTTTAATTTTCACTGCTGAAGAAGATATATCTCTAAAGATATTTAAATAAAGACTTAAAAAAAAAAGAAAAAAAAGGATAAGAATAGCCAAGACTGCTCAGCTATAGGGTGAATAGACAGTCTTTCTTCTTTTGTGTCAGATTTTCAAAACTTGCCATGAAGTTAGTTTTATTCAATTCTGTGCATTGTCCCTGTCTAAATACAGGGCAGCCCTTGAACAGAAAATGTGTGGAGACTTCATCTATTTCAGAGGAGCTATATAATCAAGAAAGTACCAACAGTCAGACACCCCTCAAATGCTCAGCCATGACTTTGCTCAGCTAAATTCGCTCCATATTGAGACAGACAGTAAGAGTGCACCACTCTTTTCTATGGGAAGAATAAGAAGTGCTGTGGAAGATATATTCCAGCCCCCTGCTCAGGTGAGGTGTCTCAGCAATGTGTCTTCATCATCAATCTCTCTTCAGCTACCATTCTCTGCCAGGACAAAGATCATCTCTTCGAATTGTGTATTTGTTAATTCACTTTCATGCACTGTTGTAATTTATTGGGTTTTTTTTTTCCTTTGTTTGCTTTCTTGCTTTAACTGTCAAAAAAGTCTTCTATTAATAATATATTAGCAATTTGCTCTCCAATCTTTTGTCAGAAAAGGAAGAAAAGAAAACATTCCACACACACAAGACACTGTGCCCAACAAATAAATAAATAAATGAAAAATGACTGCATCAACCATTTCTGAAAGTCAATGTTCCTTAAAGGCATTTGAAATTCTTTATTGCTCCTCTGCCTGAGCCAGGCAGCCAGAAGTGCAGCCCTGGCTGGGGTCTGTGCTTCGTCTACACTCACAAAGTGAGGGTTTGAGGGGCAGGAGTAGGCAGGTACCAGTCCAGCAGTGGGGACAGGGGTCCTCGCGGCAGGAACA
This sequence comes from Ifrita kowaldi, assembly GCA_013398055.1. Classification (NCBI taxonomy): domain Eukaryota; kingdom Metazoa; phylum Chordata; class Aves; order Passeriformes; family Cinclosomatidae; genus Ifrita; species Ifrita kowaldi. The sequence goes on from VZRS01001948.1 coordinate 836,684, forward strand.
GGGCTGGCTGTGGAGGGGCTGCCACAGAGGTGTACACCCCCCAGGGGTCTGCACTGGGCAAAGAGGGGGGACTGAGCATCCCCATTTAACAAGGAAGCATGACCCTGTGGTTAAAGCAAAATGAGCTTTGTGCTCTGTGATGCAAGTCCTCTGTGACTTTGAGAAAGTCATGTCAGCCTGCAACCATAAATATTTATAGATGTCCCAGCTGTATTCAGGAGACTTAATGAATTGCAGCAGGGGTGGGAGCGGTGCTGAAGGATGCTGCAAGCTGCATATCTCTGGGTTGTGTAGTGGGATTTCCTGATGACAAAGTAGTGCAGGAATGTGGTATGGCCATATTGGCTCTGACTGCAGCTGCCCAGCTCACTTCAAAGTCAGTGTCAGGTAGATGTCAAAATACCTTGAGGGATCTGAGCTTAGTCTGACTCCTTTTTGAGTCCCACTTGATGGTGATTTGATCTGTATAAATGTCACAGCAGATATGACCTCTCTGGTACAGTCAGTTTGTGACAAGGCTGATGACATGGAAATGGCCAGCACCAGCATCACCTGAGACTTGTTGGGAAAGTCTGTGAGCAGTGTACAATCCCTGGATCCAATATTTATGCTGGAGTGTATTTTTAGCATAAGGAGGAAATAAATAAGAGGAGGAAAATAAATAGAGGAGGAAATAAATTAGGACGAAAGAAAATGGAGGTGTCAATAGGCATAGGTGCACACATCTGACCATGAACTGTTTAATTCACATTTTGTGTACGTGTGACCCTGGCAAGAAAATAGAGTAGTGCGAAATGAATGCTAAACTTCTTTTCCTCACTAACTCATTCAACTTCAGTGTCTTTCTCCAAAGTAAATGTTTGCTTATTTACAATCAAACGTATAGAAATGACCTGTAGTTGGCAAGTGAAATGTTATTCTGCCTTACTTAGAGTCGTCCTATTCCAGAGAAAGTGAAGGACTTCAGTTACAGGGCACATGATGAGTAGAAAAACAAAAGAAGATGATTTCCCATTCTTCAGGAGAAGGCAAAAAGGATCCAAATGAGTCTTCATCTTTTCCATAGCCAAATGCTGGCACACTCAGTTTCTTTGCCTACTCTTGAAAATTTTTACAGATTTGACACAGTCTATAATTAGTGACTATCAACCCCACAGCCAAGGAACTTCTGTCTTGGCCAACATTGTAGAGGCTGAAATAGAAATCCTGATAATTAAATGGCATAAACCTCTTCTAGGAAGTGGTGATTTTTTCTGTGTTCTGGGCCACTAAACTCCAAACAGAGAAATACATTGAAAAAAAATAAAAAATAAACCAATAATTAAAAAAAATAGATATGATGAGAGTTTCTCTTGTTCTGTTATTTTGGGTGCTTTTTCCAAACCTGGACAATTTTCAGAGCATTTTCTGACAGACAAAGAACTATTTAGTCCTCATATGTATATTTGACTGGACTGCTGCATTCAGATATTGTCATGTCATGACTTCAACTCAAATATATTTGAAGAGGATGAGGAGATTAAAAACTCACAGGTGTTCTCCTAGGTTTTTGTTTTTTTCGAGAGCGTGTTCATTCAGTCGGCCTTGCTTTTGGAACACTCAGGCAGCTATCACTGATCAGTGGACCAAATCTATGCTACATGGAAACATAGCGTGACTATGAAACGACTCTATGGCATGACTAGAAATGACAGCGTAAAAAGCAAAAAGAAAAATGACAGAGTAAAAGCAGAGTATTGAGATGTCCTCTGGTTCTTCCCCAGATGTAAGGGAAGGCCTCATCTGGAGCTGTGCTGGTGGAAGCTTTTCATAATAATTCTTTTCACTCTGTAATGTCACATCTATAGCTACTGCCGTCTGAAAGCTCATCTGCTTGCTGCTATCAATAGCAAACCTGCTCTGTGGTGTTAATTCTATCACTGGCAGCAGTTGCAAAAAACTCCCAAACCTGTGCTGCCTGCAGAAATGTGCAGTCTTATTGAGCCAGAAGACCAGACAAGGTATAAGGTTTTATTTATGGGTGGGTACAATTACAGATCCCAAGTATACTGGATGGGGGCATAAGTGTGACTTGAGCATTGGTAATCTGTCCTTTGGACAAAACCCTGTTTACCAAGTGAGCAGGTATTTCAGCCTGCTACAGTCATGCCAGCATTGCCTTCCTTTTTTTGCCTATGGCAATCTAATTACATATACTTAATGAATGAAAATGGCACTGGTATTTATTCAGTCCTTCTGCAACACTTAGCTTACCTTTTTCTTTCTGTTTTTTAGAAAACTATTTTGACAACAATCTGTAGAAAAAGAGCATGATATTAGGATACTGAAGTTGATGCACAGTTAGAATAAAATGACCTGGAAAATTACAGGGAGGAGAAATGTAGGAAGCTGCTGAAGTTGGACACTGATAGGAAATACTTGCCCTGGTGCTGGTCACTAATGGCTTTACAGAGCTTCAGTGTATGGGCGATGGGCAATGAGAAAGGCTTTTCCGGAACACCTGGAGAAAGTATTTAAAGAAAAATACGTCAAATGCACCAAAGCATGAGCTCAGTGATGAACCAAGGTGTTATTTAAGGGATTTGGGGCACTTTTTTGAGGTGTATTGGTGATTTTCAGCACCATGACTGCTTTTCTGCATTTATGTTCAGGCATACATATAAGACAGCTTTATGTTGGTTTGTGTTTGGGTTTTAGTATACCTGTATGTATTTTGACATTTGCAAGCTTTGATTTTATTACCATACAGAAGAAAATGCACTAGATGAGGCCATTTCCATGAGCCATTTAATAAATCAGTGCAGCAAAGGTGGGCATTATAATGACCATTTTGAGATACTGAGCCATGAGACACATTAGCTGTGTCTCATTATACATAAAACAAACACATCAATTTAAACACCTTGAGTGGTAAATATACACATTCATATATTATTAACCAACAGTGTGGAAATACAAAGCTCTTTGCAAGGCTCTGGAAACGGACGGAGGTGGAGCACTAAGGCAAGTTTTGTGTTGGGAAGGTCATCAGTTTGCTGAGGAGGGATTACTTGGAATGCAGCAGGACTGTGAGTGCTCAGTGCTCAAGAACTTCTAGCAAGGAGGTGCAGACAATGGTAGGGAGCCGTAGAGGGTCAGCAGAAGCTGCAGAGCAGCAGGTGTGAGGAGACAAAACTGAGTCCACAATGCACTTTTCAAGCCAGGAATCATCGGTTGTTTTTCCTTGGATTTTAATATTCCATTACAGTGGTCAGGCGATGGTGTTTGTGCCTCCTACCCTCCCACGGAGCAGAGAGCATTTGGAGTATGTGACAGAAATGTATAATTATCCCCAGCTGCACTACTTAAAGATGGACATCAAATTAGATTTTCCATTAGAGACAAAAGCCTACATTATCCCCCGGAATGCTTCGTCCGTGTTGCAATGCACACAACATTGCGTCAGATCAGAACTTACTTCCAAAGCTCAGAAAACACTCTTCTCAATGAGGCATTTTTTAACAGATGTTACAGAATCCAGCATGTTTTAGGGTTTTCTTCATCATTTCAGTGAAATAAATACCACAGGTGTAACTTAAAAAGCAAGCCTCTGTATTTTCTCCTGCTGCATGTTTGTTCCGGTTTTGTTTTGGCGTATGTTGCAGTTCCTTTTTCTTTTACTCCTTATTCACATGGCAAATTGTGTAACTTGAATTTTATCCTAACATATATAAAGGCTGAATCATTTGTGTTTCCATCTATGTTTTTCTTTGCAGATCAGTGCATAGAGTAGAATTTTTTAGGATCTAGATGTTCAACCCTATGTAAAATATAGTAATTTTTTTCTCTTATGAAAAATATCTTAAGTTTTGTAAAGATTGTACAAGGTTCTCAGGAATGCTCTTTTCTGATTTCCCTAAACTGACAAAACAGAGACCGATTTCAGTTTATGAATTCAAAATACTAATTTTGAAGGAAAAAATCAAATTATTCTATTATTGTCATTACTAACACTGCCATTACCCACCTTTGTAATGCTTCATTTCAAATTTTTCAAAATGTTCCAAGAAAGAAATGTATTGTTTTGGCACAAAAAACACCCAAACAAAAAACAAACAAACAAACAAAATAACAAACAAAAAAACCCCAAAAAACCAAAAAACCAAAAACCAAAACAAAAAAAAAAAAAAAAAAAAAAAAAAACAACCAAAAAAACCCACAAAGTGAATTACTTCAGTAAGCCTTAAAATAATTCTGCAAATTAAGAATTTAATTGATCTAATTGTTGGTGGGGGGAGGGGCACATAGCCACTTATCTGGAAGGTTTGGAGTTTTCTTTGTTTTTTTCATGACAACTATAAACAAAATTTTGCAAGATCATCCTCTCAACCTGGAATAAATCAACATGAGTCTGAAGAAAAGGGGTTGATGTCAAAATCTGGAAAGTTAATTTTTATTCTGAGTGACAGACTACTATGTTGCATGTAGGTCTAGCGTGAAGGGGTTCAGGGTGCCCCAGGTTTTATTATTTAGCCTTTTCCTAGCATTTGTGCCTCAGGACTTAGGTGAAATCACATCTCATGTTAGCAAGGAAAGTACAGTAGCTGTATTTACAAGCATTGGTTTGTTTTATAGGAGAGATTGAAGTTGTATGGTTTAAAAATACTAGTAATTCATCTGAAGAATTTTCAAAACGTTAATCTTAAAACCATTCCTGTTTACAGATTTAAGTAAAAAAGCAATCTTCATGCATTTGTTTGGCTGAGCATCTGTGTTGTGTATACAATGCAAGCCATGTCATTCTCATTTGAGAGCTGCATATAAATGCAGGTAGTAAGAACTGTGCTTTTAATAACTGGAATCAGGCTCTGAAATATATAAAATAGCAAAACAGGGCCAAATTAAGGATTAAGGTGTCTTGTTGAGGACTGCATAACAAGGGTTCTTGAATGTTCTGGAGGGGTGAAGTGCTTTGGTAGAAGAGAGAGTGAGGTGGGTCACTGCAGCTCATACATGTTGCCCAGAACAAGGCATTTGCAAGACAAAGGTGAAGAGTGACACTTTTTCACATGCTCAGACCAGCAAACAAACAAGCCATCTGTCATCCTCTCCCTCAGCTCCGGAGCCCTCACCTGTCTTTCAGCACCTGACCCAACGGAGATGTCTCCTCACCCCAGCAGCCCAGCCAGCACCCTCACCCCTGCCTCCTCCCTCCTCAGCTCCAAGGCCGTGCCTACAGAACGTGCACACACACACACCATCACTCCTCTGATCCCCTGTTGTTTTTCCGTGGGTCAGCAGTAATGTCCCTGCAAAATACGAAAGCAGAGCAATGATTTCATAATGGCTGTTGATAAAAACTAATGAACCATCGCAGGTACTCAGCCACAATAGGCACTGGATATCAATGAGCTACTTAATGCAATTGAACTGCTAGACGCTTAAAATGCATCCTTCGGCATTCCGGCCCACACCCAGCCTGCCTAAACTAATTCCACTACCTACAGTTGTTGCGCAGCCAGACATCATGTGAATGTTTTTGTATATTAGCCCTGTGTTTGTTTTTGATCAGCTTACATGGCAAAGAAAACCAAGACAGGATGTTTTGAGTCTGTTTACCCAGTTTTCATCTACTGCCGCTGTACACTGAACTGATTGAAATTTGAACAAAGAGATTAGGCAAAGAAAACAGGATGACATATGATTGTGCTATGATTTTCCCTTTCATAGCACATCTGAGATAATTTCTCACCTCCCTCTCACAGACATCGTGGAGAGTGAAGATGAGCCCTGGACTTAAGATACACAATGTGGGCCTTAGGGAGGAAAGAAGAGGTTTTGTGGAAGACCAGGGCAAATAATGGACATGAAGAAAAAAACAAGAGCATTTCAAAGGATCAGCATGAGCACTGGGGATGTTTATTATCCATTTTCTGTCCAAGGGTGTTGGTTTTTGCACCCATCATTATGTTATTGGAGTGGCCTCTGTGGAAAATGAACAGCAATGGTGTCTTGGGGTGGCAAAGCCACAAACAGACTGGAGACTCTAGGTTTCCCTTTTTACAACCTAAGTAGAGTTTAGGATTGGGTTTGCAAACCTGCTTTTCAATGGAAAGGGCCAATTAGATTGGAGACTGGAAATATTTTCTTTATTGGGACAAAAATAAATTTCATACAGAACTTCCAGTTTATTTTTTTTTAAATTGCTTTAGCCAAGAGGCATTTCTGAAGTAGACATATATTTTGTTTTAAAATGTTTCTGATAAATATCAACATAAAAGAATTTTTAAAATATCACTTGGTTTTCATCCTTCCTGTTCTCTTCAAAGTGAAGACAGTAAAATAAATAGTTGAAGTTATATTCTCTCCTTGTTTAATTTAATTGAAAACTTTCATTATACTTTTTTTTTCATGTGGACAAAATAAAAAATGAGATCATATGAGGACAAAGTTTGCAAATTAGATTTATTTCCAGAGGCCAATGTGATCTTCAGAGCATAGCTTGAACAAAGTCACTGCACTCTGATCTGATCTGTGTCTTCTTCTGGACTTGTGAATTGAAGCTAGCACTGTTTTCCTCAGCGAGGTGGCTGGGAGATGAAGAAGGGTTTGTGTCATGCCTCCAGATGCAGTGCAAAGCAGTCATTTTTAATACACATCATTCAAGTCACCTCTTTCCCCGCCACCCCCCGACCCCCACTCTGGCGGTGATCAGTCTGGGGAGAATGGTGTAATGGTGTGTGTGGGTAAGACAGAGAGGGATTGCTGTGCTGTGCTGGCAGGAATTGATTTTTTTTTCAGGATGTGTGTCTGTGGCTCACAAGCTCCATCCGCTAGAAAGGGTTTTCCTCCCGCTGAGAGTCCTGGGCCAGGGTACAGGCAGCTGAGGAGACCTGGACCTTCTTCACTGCCAGTCTCATGATAATTCCCAAAGCATCACCTGTCAAGAGATCTGTTACACACTGCAGAGCTCTGGGATACATCCTGTTCTGCCCTCCTATTCCATCTTGGTCGCTGCTTTGCAAACTGCCCCTGCTTCTTCTAAGCCTCTGTCATCATGGCATTAGGTCTTTGGATGCCCATTCCATCATAAGCAATTTATCTCCATCAGCTCCATGCTTGCCCATTCTTGCAATTCCTGCAAACTTTGTTCAGCTCTCCTTGAAATCAACAAAAATCAGCCCCTGAATAGCAGAGAGCTTTCAAGGGGATATTTTTTGATGGATTTAGAAAAATATTGAGGCTTGCATGATCTTAGTGGCCTTTGAACAGCCATCAATCTCCCACCCGCCACACAACATAATCATTTCCCAGTGTGAAACGCTTAGCCTACCATTTGTGAGGTTTTGATCAATTGGAGGTGAAGAATTCACACTGAATTTTTAAGAAAATGAATGAAGAGTGAAGGGAGGCATGCAGCTGAGCAGCAGCTGATGGTAAGAGGGGTCACTGCCTTCCCTAGTGGCTGCAAAGTTCAAACACCTTTGAATTTATGCTTCTTGGACACTTAAAATTAAGACATAGCTACAAACTGATTAGGCAGCAGTCAAATTTCTCTTTAGAGGTCTAGGACCTGAAGGACTTACTGGTATTTTATTGAGTGAAAAAACACCTCATGTATTCAACACCAAGTATCTTCTCTGGCACCCACTTTGCACAGGAAAGGACAAAACTTTGAACAGAAAAAGGGATTTATTCTTTTTCCACAAAGAATAAAATAGTAAATTAAGCATGAATCCAATTAAGATTTAAAAAAGAAAATTCACAAAAAAGTTAAGTTTGGATGCCAGCAACTTTAAAAAATGCCAAAATATTTATTTTTAGAATATGTGAAGAGAAAATTCTCAACTTTTCATTTAGTAAGGCTATTTTAAAAAATAGCAGAATGGTCTACCAATGAAAGATTAAATAAAAAGACTAAATAACTCCAAAAGGGGAGGGGAGGAGTGGGGGAAGCACAATTTTTTTCATAACATCATATTGAGTTAAAGAAAAACACCCATACTATGTTTTTATTTTACCTAAACAATATCTTCCCCTTTTATTTTTTTCCCACTTCACGCATCAAAGGAATGAAAACCACACAAACACAATACTTGCTGTCTTTTTCCAGTAGGACCTCTCTTCCTGTTTATTATTTGTCCTTGGAACTGTTCTTCCCACCATCATCGGGATTCTCTGCATCTCATTTACCCAAACGTCTCAAAACTCTTTCTTTATCTAATCTATTTAAACCGTGTTGAAGAACCCTTCATGGTAACATCTCAGCACTGAAATCTAATCTCATCCATCAGCCAAGAGCAGTTGCTTTATAAACACTAATGGCCAGATGCTGCTACTCTTTCCTGAGACTGAAATCGATTGCGCTACTCAGTTCTGAATAAAGGTGTCAGAATCTGTCCCTCAACTCATCATACCTAATTCTTATCATTATTTCACAGCTGGGGAAACTGAGGTACTGTGAACTAAAGCTGCTGAGGGTTGCATAGCAGTTCATCTGAAAATAAGAAACCAAAAGTCCAAGCTCACAGCCCCCAGTTCCCATCAGCCGCAGTCAAATAACTGCTAGAGGAATCGGCTTGTGTTTTAATGCATGCAATACTTTCAGACTTGTGCCTCAGTAATAAAGTCTTAACTGTGAAATAAAAGTCCACAACCATCATGTTTACTTGTGCTTGACTGTAGGTTGCTAGCTGAATAAAAATTGCTTTCTTGAGATGGCCAAAAATAATAATAAAAAAAAATTACAGTTGATCAGGTTTGCCCTCGCCCTGAGTTACAAGGAGAGCGAAGTTATAAACCAGATTTCAGGCTGTGCTGGGCTGTATCTCCTGCTCTTGAAGGCCACAGGACAAGGCATCATTCTAGGAAAATAATTTCAGTTTGTTTAAAAAGAAATAGTAATAATAATGATGAAAGTAATTGATATTCAAAGGAGTCCTTGAGCAAATTTGATTTCAAGGAATATTGCTGGCATAGTTTCTGGGGCTTTCTCCTCAATTCAAATATAACAGCCATATATGAAAATTAATATTTCTAGGTACATTTGCATTTGATCCAAATTCTTCTTCTTAAGTTACTTGTTTCTCCCCTTATTCCCAACCTGCTGTTGCAAAATCACATCTGTGTGTTATAGAGGGAAGCAGAGGAAGTACACAGTGGTTCCAAACTTCATATGTTGCAGTTACATGTTATCACACGTTTCAGGAAGTAAAAAAAAGAAAAACATGGAAAAGCAGATCAATTTTATTATCTCACTCTTTAGAGATAAATGGGATTCAGATAGCAGGAAGAGCTTGAATTTGTCCACTAGTTACAAAATACTCCTCTGATTCTGTACAGTTATGTGCCTTTCCTCCTCACAAGAAGACGAGCTCTCAGCTGATGGTTGGAGAGCTTGTTAAAGAGAAGGCACAGCCTGGAGAATGGGATGGGTGGATGGGATGCTTGAACCACAATTCCCATGAGGTAATTGTGATAGCATTTCAGAAAAGAAATGCCAGAGAGTGAAAAGCAAAACAACACACTGTCAGAAAAACACTTGTGAAATCTAAGACCGAATAAAATAAAGAATGCAACCTTGAACACAGGAGCAAAAAAACTCTGATGAGACAAAGATGAAAAATATTGCCATAATCACATTAATGAGCATAATGTCTGCAGTGTTACTAAGATCATGGGTAGATAGCTGATTAAAAGTAGAGAAAATGTCCTTTTCCCAGGTTTGAATATGCTGTGTGTCAGCCACTTTCAGCCAAAGGTCGTAAAAGCAATATTAGGATATTACCTGAATTTCAACAACAGTGCCCTCTTGAACAGTTGATTTTAAAAGTTCGAGGATAAGTGTCTAGGCAGCATGAATGCTGCTTTTTTTCATGATGTCTCGGTTTGAGACAAATTAGACATGTCCTGAGATGAACGTGTCTTCCAATGGAAGGCAGGTTTCAGCAGCCCCTCCCACACAGGTTTGAAAGGAATTTCTTGGAGGAAAGTGAAGAAAACCTGTTTATTTAACAAGCAGGGTGCATGTAGGCACAAGAAAAAAAATATCAATAATGTTAGATAATAAACCTTCTCATTGTGGAGAAAGATGGTAAATTTTTTAGAGTACGGCTCAGCTTCTCCCGAGGTCCTCCGGACCCGGGGTGCAGCACCCCAGGGCCTCCCCTCCAGGCCACAGTGTGGGGCTCCTGGAGATGTTCTGGTGTTTCAGACTGGAGCAAAGCTGAACAGTTCCAGAAGAAGAAGGAGAAGCCACAGTTACAGGAAATCTTCTTGCCTCAGATAATGAACAAGAAGCTAGCTAAAAAACAAATAATTTTTAACTTTCTGTCTTTCTCCTGAGAAAAAGCCGAGCGCTGGGGAAAAAAAACGAGGGAGTTATCTGTGTTTTGAACACAGGCCCCAAAGAATTCCACCAGTTCCCCCCCCAGACCTAGCTTAAGGGTACAGGACTCATGTCTGGGCATAAAGCAGATGATAGGGAATCCAGTATCATACAGTCACCCCAGGACACATGGTAGTTGGCTTCTGCCTGACGTGTTCAGAGATCGTTCACCCTTCCTTTGCACATCCCTCTAAGGAGTACTAAAAGCCAGGAACTAACAAAGGCTCTCAGTCTCATAATTTTGGGTATGAGTCTGAAGAACATTGGAAAACTGGCTCATTGTGATGAAATGGCAGGGCTGTTTTCTTTTGCTTTGTGTCAACGGAATATTTTAAAGTATTAGAACCTTCTGGTGTCAAAATCAGCTTCTTTTTTTCTTTTTTCTCATTTGAGTCTGCTCACCTGAAAAAAAGAGACAGCTGTGTCAGGCCTGAGCATGGGATTCCTAAATAGTATTCGGAAAAGGAAGAAAGAACAAGTGGGCGAAGTAGAGCATTTCAGAATACCTAGTACAGAGCCCACCGTAGCACATGGATACCTTTTTAATACCTTTTTTCTTCAGTTACAAATTGTTGCATTTAAAGACAAGAAGATACCATTTGACATTCTTGTCTAACTTCTCACAGCCAGATAATTTCAACTAGCAATACTTGCATCAAATCTCGTTCAAAGAGAGAGGTTTTCTGGTCAGCTTTTTGAAGGAAGCTTTTACTCAGTCTGTTCTTACCTCTATTCTCTGCCACTACCCAAATGAGTCTAGGGAACATAATCTGTTGTGAGCAGTTATCACCATCAATGGGCTCAGTGTGTTACAGGAGACAGAGCTATATAAAGGGTTATACTTAAACTATATTTAATAGAAGAAATGCCATCCTCTAGTAGAAAGTGTTCCATTGTTCATACATTCATAGACTCAATAATGCTGTAATTGCTATTCACTGCAAATAAGCTTCTTGAATTCAGTTAATAGCACAGCTGAACTCATGCTGGAGACAATTTTTCTGCAAGCATAGACACCACCACCCCATTAGGAATCACAGCTGAAATCTGGGCATGTACAGACAAACTAGAAGGGAAAAGGAGAGAGAGACAGAGAAGATACGGATCTGTAATTACAAGTGGCAGAAGGACGTGGTTAAATTCATTGGGCAGCAATACCAACAATACTAGCAGATATCTGCAGAATGTCTTGTCTGTAAACATTGTCTGAATTAATCACAAGGAGAGACAGTGCAATAATTGCATTTTATTAAAGCCGAACAAAAGACTATAATACTGTTCTGAATAAATGAGCTAACTGTAATATGACCCACTTCCCTGAGGTCTCAGCCATAGCCAAAGTGTCTCATAAATTGTGCTGGAGAGAGGTAGATGGTAGGGGAAGACCTGCAGAACCACTACATAGAACTACTTAGGGAAATGGGTCTTGAGTGGGAACAATCCTTAAGCCAGCAGACCTGGTCCACCTCTTTTTTTTTTTTCTTTTGACTAGTCATTGAAAAAATAATGTTCATTTGCTTACAGAGGCAGCATCTTTTCTCTACAAATTGACTTCAAGAAATAAAGCCTCCTGCCATGTTAATATTTTGTTATGAAAAGAAGTAAAATACTGCAAGAATTTGAGGAACCATTTTAATAAAAGATCAGAAGAGAATAAGGGCTCTTATATTTTGCATAAATGAGTTTAAGGCATGGGAAATTCTGTATGTGTGAATAAACAAAGACTAACAGATTTCCAAGATATTTCTTTTTTTTAGAGATATTGCAAGAAAGTAGGGTATTAACTGGGAGGTTGGTTATACAGAGGATATATGGCAGAAGTAGCTATAGATATATGCAGGTATTGGCAGAGATATCAATATTCTGAGTGTGTACACCTGTCTATGTGTGAGTGTAGTATACAGGAATGTACTGAGTTTTTGTCTGAAACCGGTTTAAAATCTGGTGCGTCTTGCTGAAGTGTTTCTCTATCTTGTTTCTCTTATATCACCCAGGCTATTAAAGATCTGTGTCTCCACAAATCTCTACCAAAACCAGTCCTCAGGAACAGCAGACTCTTACGTCACTGTCAGTTTTCAGGCCTATTTCTTGTCAAGCCCTTTCCTTATACCAACACCTGCATTTTGAATCCTTTTAAGGGCCGTAGAGCATTAGATTTAACATCTTATTTCTTCAGCAACACTTTACCTTATGAAACTCATAACAGGCCAAAATTGTCAAAGTACAGCACTCTCTGCCTCTTCTTGAAGGATGTGCCAAGCAAAGACTGAAGCCCATTAGGGAGAAAACACACTTTCTGTCATGTACACAGATAATTTGGATTGCAATCTATGCTGTGAAGCTCTAATCCAAGAGCTCTTGCTTTTTTTTCAATTAGATGTTAAAAAGAAGCAGAAACCTTCTCTCATGCTGCACAGGACACTGACACCTTTCAACCACAAGTATTTAGGGGCCCTCTTCTCTTTGGCATGTTATTTACAGCTGCTGTGTAAGTTTTCTGGGTTGTCTATATTTTGCATTTGTGAATAAATATTTAACTGCTCTGATTTCATCTAACTGACTGGCTTTTTCCTCTTCTAAACAACTGCACACAAAGTGGCTTGTATCAACAGACTACACAGACCATATACCTTAATTAACACTGTGTGTCAATCTACCCCACAGTGTTTTACAGAGAGATAAGGTTTAGAGGTGTCACGAGATCCTTGCCAGGAAGCAGGCTATATGGATGCCCGGTATTTCTAACGTCCTCCTGACTCAGCCTTCCTCATGTTAGAGCTCCAGCAGTAACAAAGATCCTGGCTTTCTGTGAAAGTGAGACTGATAACTGTAGTGGTCAGCATAAATAAATATATGAAACAATATTAAGGGTCTGATTCACTTTCAGTGACATTGAACTAAATGAGAAATAAATAGGCTGATATTTATAGAACTGCCCAAGGGAATAAAGGCTTATGCAGTGGTAATAGGTTGCATGCATTCACTGACTCATTTTTGAAGTTTTGTCTGAAATATTGCGTCATTATATTTCATTTGCATGTGTTGCTGTCTAGGCTGGTAAAGAGAGAGATAGAAAATACTGCAAGGTGCTCATGATGACTTTAAGGATACAGACTGTAAATAGATTAGTATATAAAGAGTATGAAGAAAACAAAATCTGGGTTTATATGGTCATAGCAATTCCAGCAGATTTGACTTGTGTAAGCAGCCAAAGCTCCACACCACATCACTCCCTTTCTTCAAATGTCTCTTTGACAAGGATTCAGTGATCTTTTGCAGGGTGGTGCCCTCATTGCTTTATACGGAACAAAATCTGACTGATGGTGACTTCTGTCACACCTAACCATCACTGTAGCAAATTAAAGACCCAAGCCATAGTGTTGAAATAAATTTGATCTGCCTCTTGCTGCAGAGAGATTGCACAAGAACATGTTGGGAGGAGAAAGATATGCTGTACATGTAAGAGCTCAGAAAATTTCCAGGAGTGCTTGCCAGTATCACTCTATATGCTAAATTTGTACAAACACAGCAGTTAAGAAGTTGTACTCCAGTTAAAGTGTCGTTTGACAAGATGAACGCATTCTGCCGTCTCCTCTTATCTTGTGAATGCTTTATCTCTGGAGGAGAAGAGCAGATACTCTCTGTCTTTCAGAGCCAGCCCAGCTGTTTTGTTACACTTTGCACTCAGAGCATGTCAGAACTGAGGAGAAAATGGGAGTCCCCCTTCTCTGAGGACAGAAGAGTGAGAAGGACCCTTCAGACTTCAGAGCTGAAGTAATAATACTGAATTTAATTCAGGACAAGTATTTTTCGGTCATATATATATTTCGAGTATAACCTAAGAGCAATGGAAATATGGCCTAGGCCTTACTGACACTTTCATGTTCACACATGGCTTTTCTCACAATTTTTCTTTTATTCAGTGCCCCAGTATGCAGATGAACAACACAGCAGCTCTGGGAATTACCAGAGCCTTTTCCCAAAAACAGTGATGAGGATTTTCAAACTTCAGGAACGGAATGAGGGAAACAGCAAGTGTTTAACATAATTTGAATTCTAGAAAATCAATGTCACTGCAAGTGTGGGTTCTCATCTAATGGTTACATGGCTGCAGATACTTAGCCTTGTGAAAAATAAGGCTATTTTTCTTCTCTAATATTTTGATTACATCCACCCTTCTATTTCTCACTCTCTTTTCATATCCCTAAAAAATTACCCGTTGTGGATCTATGTGTTTTGACTTTCTTGGGATTGATATGAAATCAAATGAGACATCAAAGAAATCAAGAGCACTGTCACTCTGTCAGTGACAGAAATGTCTTCATAAATAATTTTCTGTAACAGCCCCAACAATAACTATAGTTATAATACTCTTCCTTCAGTAACTTTATTTGAATTTAGTGTGTCTGAAAACATTGATCCTTGCTGTGAAGTTCTTACTTTCTAAAGTCTGAATTTTTAAAAAAGTAGTTAATCCAAATTGATGTTAATGGAAGTTAGTGCTAAATCCTTTTGGGAGTCTGGATCTAAATGCCTGAGAAGAGTCAGTCCTTGTTCGCTGAGCCTGGACAAATATTCCACTTGTTCCTTTGTTTTTCTTTCCCCTTGATTCAGCATATTGGAAACTAATTCAAGGCTTTGCTAGTCCTATTACTAAGCAGCTCCTAGATAACAGCTGTTAACATTTTGAAGTACAAGAAGGAAGCTTGGCACCTGAGGGGAAGTAGCACAGGAGCAGCAGTGGCTTCATTTAGCATGCTCACACAGGAAGGAAACTAAAATTTTGCTAACGGGCTGCCAGACATGCAGGCTCAGTACCAGGAAAAACACTCACTACAAGGCAATCTTTGCAATTCCCAAGGCCTGTAACCTACACATTGCAAAGAGAGTACATGCCAAGGGTGGATATGAGACAGGGAGTCCAAGAAAATCCAAACTTTCACATGACTACAAAAAAACTATTGCAATTTACAGTTCCTTCCAGCTGTTAGCACTGCTTGGTACTCTCCAGACATCCACATGCACTGCTACTCTTTCCAAGAGTTTAGAGGAAGGGTAAATTAGTGCTGGTGGAAAATGTGCCGGACTGGCAGATTCAACCTGTGAATCTTTGTCTGCGTCATCTCATTGATCCTACCCTTGTGTGGTTGTATAAATCCCTCCACAAAGGCCTTACCCAAGATGACAACCTGTATGTCTCTTGTCATGGACTCATAGGTTTTGGCAGATGACTGCAAATGTTTAGAAAAGATATCTCAGCCCAAAGACAAAGGATAAAACGCATTCAGTTGAGCGGTCCCTCCAGACTGATCAAGGCTGCTCTCTGAACTCTGCAGATAGAGTGGTCTTTTTTAAATTACCCATCCTTACACAACTGAAGCCATCAAGGAGCACCATGGTGCCAAAAGATAGCCGTTAAGCACATACTTTTTGTAAGATGGATTCAGGGAGCAGTCTCTCCATAGCTCTGTGTTCGTTACTCTGGGACATCTGACTGAAAGTCTTTTTGTTGTCATATTCTGATTTGTCAGCCCTATATTTTTCTAGTTGGGTTTCTTGAAGTGGATAATTTGTTCTGCCACTACCAATTTTATGTAGAGACTCTAATAATTTAACCTTCTTTGTTCATGTGCTGGACAGGGATGAAGACAGGCCATGAATGACTTGTGACTTTTTCCCAAGAGATCAGATATCCTCTCATGTGAATGAATTGGTGTTTCCAAAGATGTTTAAAACAGACTCACTGAAAAATAATTTTGATACTGAGTTTCTGAATGCTCTCTCTTCTGCTTTGATGTCACAGGAGGTTTAGGCTGAGGTTGTGACATACTCATCTCATACACTTACATAGCTACATGGTCACGTCATTTTGAGTCAGGGACATAACAGAGAGTAGGATCAACTCCTTTCTGTGGCAGAAGACTGAGGGATAGATTTTCTGGAAATAATCATGAAGCACAGTGCAGAAGCAGCTCTTTGATTTTGAAACCCCAGCTGTGAGAGAAGAAGATATATATCAATTGACTGCACACATCCTTCCCACAAATGGATAAGTGCAAACATGTTTGAGGCACAGATTACTGTCTTATTTCAAGTCTGTATGGTCAGGAAAAGTATATATGAATGTGTCATCTTTGCATTAGACTTCTCCGCTCTTTTTTTCCCAGTAATGTGCACCCAGCATCTGGGATTATCAAGGACAGGGATGAGGAGGTGTGCTACAGGTCATTGCTTACTTATGTGCTGGAGATAAAGAAAAAGCTCAGTGGAGCTACACTTACATGGAACACCCAGACCAAGAAAAGTAGGCCTGCTATGTACAGTCAAGCCTACATTTTTATGACAACATCTTAATTCAGAAATGACCTATTGATCTCAAGAAAATTAATGACAAAGTAAGGTATTGATCTTGGTTTCAATCAATGGAAAACTTCCTTCTCCTTTTGAAGAAAAAGAAGGCCAATTCCATTTCAAAAATCTTCTAGAAAACACCAGACATAATTGTCAAGTGTAATGGTAGAGGAACAGTCTCATGCCAGGAGACAGGATTAAATCACTTCTTACTTTGAAAATTAATTCATTTTTCAGCTGCAAAGCAAAAGGAAAGCCAATGTAAAACAACTCCGCTGATTTTGGCAGGCCTTGCTCTTGCCCTAAATTATAATTTTTTATGTATAACTTTTTCATTAGGAAGACTACAATTAAAGCAGTAGCCTGTAATAAATCATTCCTGAGTGCCCATGTGTCTCCACTGGCTATTGCAAAGTGGTGTTTTATTTTCTCATGTGCAATCTCCATACATGCTATCACATGACATAAATTACTTCTTCCACTTATGCACAGGATGAGAAGAAACTGGATTACAATGCAGGAAGGATGTCAGTCTCAATATTAGGAAAAATTCTGAAATATAACATTTAAGAAAGATCCTAAACAAACTGCATAAGGAGAAAGAAGTGTGTGTATACTCAACACTTAAAGAACAGTCTAGACAAATATCTGTCATGAACAATTTAAGTAGATATTAATTCATCCTCGGGAAAGCAAGATAAACTAAGGAACTTTCTGTTATCTTTTCCAGCTTTACTTTTTGTGTCTGTAAATTTCCATTCAAGATGACAAAATTAGCAATTTTAGTTGGCAGCTCTTTGACTTAATCCCAAATTTTGGGGAAACTTGCATTCACCAGTAGAGCTGATGGATTGTGCTCATTTACATAGTTTACTATTTTCATCTTCTATGGAAACAGCAGAAGAAGGGAGCACTTATGTGGCATGATGAGTTAAGTCAGTGCTGTTACTCCGCTCTGACTGGACAGTTCCTGCTCTTGCAAGTGCGCTGTCATGAGTTCTTACTCTACTCCTTCTCTTTCAATGGGAAAAAACAAACTTTTTAATTCAGATGGAAGCAGACCATTCAAGTGGACCAAATAAATTGTAGGAGCTTTGGAATTAAAAAAAAAATGGACTGAAACCTCGAGCTACGTCTTGCCAGTCCACATCCTGCAATAAATCCGCCGCCAAAAATTTCTCACTTGCTGCTAGCCACTTAAAGAAAAGGCAGATTAGTGACAAAGGATCACTGAAAAAAAAAAAAAAAAAGCCATTCCTCATTCTAGCTTATCAAAATCTATTATCTTCTACTTAGCAATAGTGTAGTGGATTTTTTTCATTAGCTAATACCATAACTCAATGGCACGTTACAAACATGAAAAGAAACTATTATGTGCATACAGTAGTAAGTAAGTACAGTGTGAATTCCAACACCAGAAGCACCTCTGGCAGACAGCGCATGCAAAATGTACTCTCAAAAAACAATCTGTAGTGCTTTCAGTAGGATGGATTTAGCTTATTCTATACCAGGCAGTTCAGGTAATAACCGAGGAGGAGAAAGTATAGCTTTTGAGGGTGAATGTATGAATTCTGCTTATAAATATCAGAGACCTCTTGAGCCATCTAAGGAATGGTCGGAGTCATACACCTGAGGAATCTGTATGAGTCAAAGACAGCTCTGAATTAGCCAGTCAGCAATCTTTCCCACAGAGCTGCAAGTCGATTGAACAATATTCCGGGTCATCGCTGAGCTATGGGATCATTCACATGTTTTCTGTCTGAGCCAGAAACAAGCTGAGATATCCCTGAAGCCTGAACATCTTCACTCTGAGTGCGTTCATTTGACCATCCAGTTCTTATTTTTACTCATGTAAGAAGAAAAAACGTCTTATGCTATCACAGATCCCATTCCGACGCGCGCGCACACACACACATATTTTGTACCAAGAGAAACTCCAGTGTGTCTTTAATTAATATAAACATCCTTCAGTCATTCTTATAGTGAAGGGAACTAGCTGTCCTCGCTATAGAAATGAATGATGTTGAACTTATTTATTTGCATTGCAATGGTGTTTAGAGACTTCAGAAAAATAGTCAAGGTTTTATTTTGCTAGGCAATGTAGAGTTATTTAATAAAAGACAGCCCTTACAGCAAACAGCTCAAAATCAATAAAGACAAAAGAGGTGAAAGATGGGAGAAAATACTCTTTTATCAAATTCCAGCTTTCAAATGCAATATCCGTTTGGAGTCATCACCTGAATGAAATCTAAGATCTGAAAGGCTACTTTTATTACTTGTATCCATAAATATTTATGGCAATTTAACGTCAAAATTCCCATGTGCTCAGGACTTTATATATGCATGTGGCACAAAGGGAATTCAGCATGCATATCTGAGGGCATAATGGTTTGAGTAATCAATTCTGTATTCCCTTCAAAGACCTAGAGCACCATTTAATTGAATCCTCTGCTTTGTATCAAAATGCTAGTAATGTACACAGAGACATATAGCAAGCACATCTTGCTAGAGGCTTGCCATGTCTGTTTTAAACAAGTCTATTGTATCCTGTGCTTTCTTCCAGGCTCTAAAATACCACCTGCCAGTCCAGACTTGTGACAGCTGTGAGAGTCCTGATGAAATTTTAAAAACAATATTGCACATTATTTTGAAATTTATGAAATGCTATATATTAGATGTAAATAAATTATGCTTGAGTCTTTCAGTTTGCCTTCTGCTCCTTGACATATTGCAGTTTATAGACTCCAACTCTTCTAGTTCTTAAACTCAAGGACAAGAAATTTTCTCTTTATCCATGATGGCTGTGAAGTTTGTGTAATCCTGTGACTCCATGAGTTGAGACTCTCAAGGGAAAATGTAGATTATCAAGAAACTTAAAAGAAAATTGTCCTAACTGCATCATTCAGCAAGTTGCATCTGAATGGCTTCTTTACATTTTGTACATTGCTGTATAGTTATCATTTCATAATTTTGTTTTAATTTTTCAAGACAGTTATTAATAACTGATCTTTCTTCTGCATTTATTGTATAATTCAGATATTTTCAAAGAAAACCAGCTTGGACTGGTGAACCCTTTTAAACCTTTAATGGAAATGTAAACTCCCACTCACCAATCTATGTCATTATCTGTGCCAAAGCTGCTATATGTAATTGGCTGGGGCAGGATAGCTCATAAAACTGTTAGTCCTTGTTAATGTCTCATTACCAGAACATTGTTTAAGTGAAGCCCTGGTTAATACACTCACTACGAGGGTTCTGTATCTTGCAGAAGCACAGCATGTTGCCAAATACGCTGTATTCCCATTTCAGACAAAAAGGGAAAATTCTTTTCTTTATGAGCAATAGGCCAATGCCAGTAGAATAAACAAAAGAAATCTCTCTCTAATCCTCATGGATCACTCTTTTGTTTGAGACACTCTTTTGTATACTTAGACACAAGGGTGAACAAAAACACAGTGAAATTTTCATGACTGATGAAATCCAGGAGGAGTATTTCTATCAGTGAAGTTAGACAGATTCAGTGACAAAGAAAGTAACCAAAGCAAAATTTTTCAATACTTTGATATTCTCAATATGTGAAATCAGTGGAAGTGTTCCTTAAATGCTGATTGTGTTACATGGTTTAGAAATATAGAGTTAAAATCACTTATACAAGAAACATAGAAATTATTACTATTTTTAAAATAGAATTCGTAAACTAGAAATTTCCTACATTTTCAATTTTTTTTCCTCTGAAGACGCTGAAATGTTAGAGTTTCGCACAGACCAGAATATTCCATAAAACCTCTATTTGAAATGCTTTCATCTAAAATTTTCAGCTGAAATAGGATTACTCAAAATTTTCAGATGGCAAAATCAATTTCTCTAATCCAAATGTACTGTTTAAAAATCCATGATTTTTCTTAAAAAAGGAGAGAACTCATCAATAAAAACTCATTAATAAAAGCTCAACTGATATATTGAAAAAAAATTACTCTAGACCACTAAAATGTATGATCTTAAATTCCATTTAACTGCAGTGTAAACAACTCATTATTCAGCAACACTGAGATTCAGGAGCACTTGGGGACACTGTAATTGGCTGCTGTGCTTATGGTGAGCTGGGGGAACATTTTTTAAAGAACCTAAACAGAATAGTCTAATCTACTTGGAATATGAACCTTACTATCGAAAATCACTTCACCGTCTCTGGCAAAGTGACCAGGGGCTTTTCTGTGAATTATCAAGTCTCCCAGACCTCCTCATCCTTCAGGACCTGGGACTTCACTTGAGCTGTGCCAGAGATAATGTCTGAAAGTCTATGACAGAGATTAAATATCTCATGAGTGCACAGAACCACCAATTCATCATTCAATAAGTCTGCTGTTGTTCTTTACTAGTTTGGTTTTGCTGAATTCTATGGATTTCATTTCCAAAGAAATACATCAGCAGCTGTAATGGGAAAACATAACTGTTTGTTCCACTGGGAAAAAACAGAAGTAAAGGAGACAGGAAAGGTAGGAAGGATGAATAGGTGGCAGTTTGAAACACACAGCACAGGAGAAAGGAACAAATTCTTATGCCTGCATTTCTCATATAAATTATTGACCATCATAATTGGCTACCGCTCAAAGACTTAATTCCACTATGGGAGATAGAGGCACAGACTTGTTTAGAGGGGGGCCCGGGCTGTTTTGCAAAACCTTACTAAGATGTGTCTTACTGTGAATGTCATTTTACTTCTGGTATCACCTATTTTTCCTTCATCTACTTTGTGTTTGTTTTGACTTTTCAGACTGAGCTATTTGCAGCAGGGACACCTTATTTCTGTTTGTATTTGCAGCTTACAACACAGGGAGTCCCCAGTTTTGATTGGGACAGCTCAGGCTCTGCAGAGGCATAAATAAAACAATTTAAAGGACAATTTTTTGCTTTTCAAAGTGTGTGAAACAGCGTTAGTTTACGCACACATACACACGAGTGCTCCCACATCTGTTTGGTGCATCTTACTACAGCTCAAAAAATGCTCTCAACTCTTCAAAGCAGAGACAACTTATTAGCTGTTTGCTTGCACAACATTGAAGGTATTACAAGCCCAGTCTTTGATATCTGTGACTGCATGCAGCTGGGCAGATTAAAAAAAAAACACAGAGTACTACCCATTTATTCCAGTGGAAGTGAAAGAGGAGAAATATGATGTTACACCCCCAGATCCCTTCCCCTCTCAGCTCCATGGAAGACCATCTTCTCCAGAAATTCCGCAACAAGAGTAACAAGGGGGGTAAGTGTGTAAGTAAAGAGACAAAAAATCTATATAGTTTTCTCACAAAAAAATGTAACAGTCCTTCTGAGCCACCATACTCAGAACTTCCAGGAAGGAACATGATTGATAATAAATTATGTCCGTAAACCAAATGAATTTGCTACTTCAGAGGTTCCCACTGATTTACATTTGGAACCTCAGTGGTAGCCCGCAAGCCTGGCAGGTTAACAAAGTGCCACACTTTGTGAGGAGCAGCAGCCATGCTCACAGTGCCTACGGAAAGCAGAGCTGTCATGGTAATAAAATTATTAATATACAGGGCAACAGAAGGGCACTCACTGACCTGTTTGTAATTTTTTAAGTAATTCCAGTTTGTGAAGGTTAAAGGGAGTGGCAACATGATACCTCATGCTTTGTAGACATCCAGTTCCCTTTCTTTCTCTGATTCTTACTCTTTGGTCTAATTATGAGATCCTGGCAAAAGGCAGTGAGAAGCAGGTTTACTGTAACCTCAGTAGGTCTGGTCATTTACGGAGGCTATCACTCATTATGAAGGGAAATGACAAGGCATGGCAGAAATTCAAAGGCAGCCTCCCAGTTCCTTACCAAGGAGAGGTAGTGTCAAATGAACATACCCATTAGTACACTGTGCCTAACTTTACGCAGACCCAAGGCCTGTGAGTATCATGATGAACAATTTACTAAATTTGTTAGTACAAAGTCTTTTTCCTTAGGAAAAAAGCAAAAGCTCTTCACAAAGTGGATAAAGTTAGATCTTAAAAGTGGGTGGGGTGAAGTGGGTGCCAGGCATATTTTACTAGGCTTTGACCTTTAAAAATGGATTTACTTTCCAAGAAAATACATTTCATTGCAGATATAAACATTTCCAGAAGGATTCCAATATAATGATAATTAATATATTTCATAAAGCCCAGGCCAGTCTTCAGACAAGAATATTATTGAAATCCCTTTGGTGGGGAGGAGCTCTGGTTCACAACTCTGGTCATCTTAGATGTCTTTCAACAGTGTATTTGAATTATTTGGATTCATCTAGACATTTATATCTTAGCTTCTAACCCCAAAATATCATTTTTTCCAAAGGAAAGAAGCAGGCAGTTATAGGACACAGTTATTTTGCTCAGAATAGAAATCTAAAATACATCCGACAAACCACACCTGTTGCTTTTTCCCATGGTCTCTAAAGGGATCTTGAGAGGAGTACCAAAAAATGGAGAAAGTCATAATAAAATCATTAGCTGACCTGCTGGAAAGAAGTTCTGTGGAGAAGAATCTGAAGGTCCTGATAACTCCTAGCTTATCAAGCAGAAGCCTCAGCCAGTATTTCAAACTACTATATTAAAATAATTAATGCAAATATATCACATTCATAAATAATTCTCAGAGGATCAAGATCATAAGGTTTGATTAATTAACAAAGATTTATCCAACACAAACTGGACAGAAACAATATTTATATGTACCTTTACTCTTTGTGATCTCCAGCTTTCTTTTTCTCTTCCGAGGTGTGAATTGGTCTTCCAAGGAAAGACCTACAACCCTGATGTATAAACCCAGTAGAAGATTAATTTGGTATGAATCAGGTTTTACTTGTACAAAACAGTGGTAAAATTCAAGCTCCCTGGTCATATACTGCTTCAATAAACGTATTTTAATGGCAAAATAAACAGTAAAGAGAGTGTGACTGTCCTTCATTCCCTCTTAGGCATAGACAAGGTCTCTGTCAATTTTTGTTCCCTCATTTGAGAAAACCTACAGGCTGCAGAGAGTTCACAGGAATGCAGTAAGTATGGTCAGAGGCTTAGAGATCATGGTCTGTGGGAAACACTGAGTGAGCTCAAGCCAGAGACAAACAGATTGAGGAGAGACCTGCTAAAAGTCTGGCACAGAGAGGAAACCCATAATCCTTTTTCAATCATAGGTAGATGACAAGTAAAGATCTCAAGCTGTAACAATGGAGAGACAAATTAAACATTTTAAAAGTGAAGATAATCAACTGCTGAAATAAACAGATTGTCTGAAAAAGTTGTGGAACATCCACTGGCCCTTGAAGAATAGGCTGGACAAACATCTGTCAGGAGTCATTTAGACAGGCCTTCTCCTGCCCATGGAGACATATCACACTTCTGAATGGCAACTTCATACTTTCAGTCATAAAAGGAGAATAATTTCTAGTTTCTTAAGGCTGTTTTAAAAATCTTCCTACTCCAGATAATTGAGAAGGGTGAGGCTTGCTGTGACAATCACCAGTTTGGATAAAAAAAGTGAGACAACTCAAGGAAAGAGTTCTTCTTGAGACTTCTTCAGTCACCCTTGTTTTAATAACCCTTGTCCTCATCCTATCATGGTCACGGCACTGAGAAGCCCTCAGGAGCCAGACTGTGGAGCTCCTGAAACATCACACACAAGCACACAGTCAATCTACTAGAACAGATTTAATTGAAAAGGGGCTTCATTGCCATCTTCCTCTGATTAAATCAGAAATGTGAAAACAAACATGTGGGTGTTGGGCCAAGTTTTCATTTGCAGTGATAGTTTTAGTACTGCTTTCTTCCTAAAAGGAAGCCTTAAGAACTGGGTAAAGAAGTTGTCTTTTAATATTGACAAAGTGGGGAAATTTGCCATAATGCAAATAGGAATTGAATATATTTAGTAGTTTGGCTGGATTTGTACTTTCACAATAATGCTTTTCTACTGTTCTGGTGCAATAAGGAGCTTAAGGTGAGTAATAATGAAGTGTAATTGCACTTTGCAACACTGCCCACACAAAGAGATCTTAAAGGAATCCCAGTGTAAATGAGAATCTTGGCAACAATAGCTAAACTGTGTTGGCTTGATTTTAATGTGGTTACTCATAAGCATTTTTATCTTTTAAAAAATGTAGGGGAATTATAGCAAAAATAGGATTTTAAACTGTTCTTGGCAGTAGAGTGGAAACGGTGGTGAATGAAGAACCCCTACACTGGAAGCCTCTGTTTCCTGGGATTTGCAGCCCACTGGTCATGATCTGTTTCTGAATCCCTTCCTGTCACCAAGGTCAGGCTGACAGGCCTGTTGTTCCTCAGATTCTCCTTCTGCTCCTTCTTGTCGATGGGTGTCATGTTGGCTAACCTCCAGTAGTCTGGGATGTCCCTGGTTAGCCAGGCAAATGACAGAAAATGGCTTGGTGAGCCCTTCCAGCAGCTTCCTCCATAGCCTTGGGTGGATCCCATCCAGTCCCATAGACTCATGAGCATCTAATTGGCATAGCAAGTCACTGACCATTTCCCCTTGGATTATGGGGGCTTCATTCTGTTTCCCATCCTGTTTTCCAGCTCAAGGGGCAAAGAAGACATTAGATAACTCTGCCTTTTTCTCACCTGGGTTCACTATGTTTCCTCCAACACCCAGATGGAAATTCTCCCTAGCCCTCCTTTCTTTGCTAATGTTTCTATCCTGATGGACAAAAAGATAATTTACACACTAGCCTCCACACAAACGAAAAGTTCTTTACTTGAAATCTGAAAATTCTAATTTAGTTTGATTTTTTTTCTTATGCAGGTACATATCCACTAACTCAGATGATTTCTGAATTTGGCTTCAGAGAATAAAGATAACAAAAGCAGAGCAGGGCATTTGTTGGCTAGCCCTAGAGAAAGTTCATCCTGGGAAGTCAAAAGAAACTCTAGTGCATCTGATTTACAGTGATTCTTGAAAGTGTTTTACAATCTAAAAAGCATGGGGGACATGTTCAAAGGCATAAACACGAATCAGGAACCAAGCTTCCATTAAGAGTCATCAAGAGTCTGACACCCGGCTACCATTTGTTCCTTTGAAAATCTCTTCCTGCATCAATTACACTTACTTCCACTTCAGAGCTGCAGCACACAGCCAGAGTGGCATAAAATATCCTAAAGAAAACGAGCATCAGCCTGAGTGGGGAAAAGGAGAGCAAGCGGTGATCTACAGAGCTCACACAGCCAGAAAGCACCTAGCTAACTAGGGTGAAGCCTGGGAAGCAGCAGGAGAAAGCAAGGGGCAGAAATGGAGGGAAGGTAACGAAAACTGAACCAGAAAGACTTTTTAGCTGAAGATGAGTAGTGAGTACCTAATGAGTGACAAGGAAGAGAAAAGAGATGCTGGTGGTGGGAAGAATGGATGGGTCATTACAAAAGGCTGTATATTTTCTCCCCTGTCCAGATGCAGAGGGGAGTGAGAGAGGCTTTGGTTGGTGCTTGGCATCCAGCCAGGGTCAATCCACTACTCCATGTAAAGCATTCTTCCCAACTTCAGCTCACCAACACTCTACTTTGTATCTCGACACCAAAACCATCCCCTTCTTTTTCCTTTCTTTTCATTTATTCTTATGTATTTTTTTGTTATGCTGCAGCTGCACCACTGAAGACACAGTAACTGAGTGTTTTTTGTTTCACAAAGAGTCTGGCATGACTTCCCATGGTGCCAGAGTCACTCTGTTAAGTGTGAAGGCCCCAGAAGGTGATGCCTTAAAAAATAAAATTCTGTGTAGAAAGACAGAGAAAAAAAAAAGAGGGTTCAGAGGAAGAGAGAAAAGAGGATGAAAAAGAGGAACACTGGGATGATAAGAACAGAGAGAGGTGGAGGCTCATCACTGAATTTCCAGAGTCTGATGTTTTCCCTGTACCTCCATGCACAGAGCATTTAAATCACTTGCTCTTATTTGGCAATTCCAAAGTCATTTTAGGCTTACTGAATTCTGAGAAGAAAAAAAAGATATTTTGTATAGACAACACTTCAGGGAATTCTGCAGAAAGTCAAAATGGCATGTCCTCAAAATGCTGAGGCTGCAAGAAACAAACCAAACAACAAAGGTTTATTGCAAAGAAGAAGGAGCACATAAGGTGGATCTTTAAGAAGTAGAGGATTTCTATTACTTAAAAAGGGTTACTTTTTAAGTAATAGAAAGGGTTATTACTTTAGGGGTTATTACTTAAAAAGCAAAAGATCAACATATCAAAGGAATTTTTACCTAGGAATCCATATGGAGAGTACAGACCCCCAAGCAATATATTTTCTTTAACACTGATGTAAAACTACAGTAATTCAGATAATCAATCAAATTAAAGCAACAAATCTCTCTGAACAAAAGGCTGGAAAAATAATTGCATCTTCTTTTTTTTTTTTTTTTT